>KK100192.1:144361-154947 GCA_000611695.1 Rhizomucor miehei CAU432 | reverse complement strand
GTATATGAAGTACGTAAGCGCTTTTAGCCTCAGCTTTCCTCCTTCCTATCACACGAGACGTTTGAAATTTCAGATTGCAAGATGAGCATTCAGTTTTTCTATGAAGATGGGCATGGTAATGCTGTCGATGAGCACGGCAGACCTGAGCCCATGGACTACATCGTAGACGAGGAGCAGTATGCTCTTGAGACGGTAAGTTCTTACACGCAGTACTTGCGTAATCTGCCTCGCGAGAGCGACTGCGAGTCAGTTGCCATGCAGGCTGAAGATGCGAAGGAAGACATGGACGTTCGCATGGGAGAAGCCTCGACCAAGCGAACGTACACACTCTACACTGACCAGGACAAAGTCAGGTTCTTCAAACTGATGTTTGAGAAAGTTCTGAGCGCCTCAGCTGCCGCAAAGCAGCTGGGTATCCACGTTCGCACGGCTCAAAGATGGGGCAACTGACTCGCAGTCGCTCTCGCGAGGCAGATTACGCAAGTACTGCGTGTAAGAACTTACCGTCTCAAGAGCATACTGCTCCTCGTCTACGATGTAGTCCATGGGCTCAGGTCTGCCGTGCTCATCGACAGCATTACCATGCCCATCTTCATAGAAAAACTGAATGCTCATCTTGCAATCTGAAATTTCAAACGTCTCGTGTGATAGGAAGGAGGAAAGCTGAGGCTAAAAGCGCTTACGTACTTCATATACTCTTGGAGGTGCCAAGCTTTGTGCGACAAGACCTCCCGGAAGATGCGACATCTGATTTGCCAGCGGCGCGAAATCTATTTTTGGGAAATGCGAAATTCATACTTGGGGGACTGCGAAATCTGTTCTCACCAAACAGTACGAGTTAGATCCTGATAGCATCTTCGTGAAGCGTAAGAAGAATGGTCGCCCGCGTATCCTCGGTGAAGAGCATAAGAAGGTCATTCTAGAGTACGTGGATGAGAATTCTTCAGCCGTCTTGGAACAGTTGATGGAACGACTGCTTCAGAGATTCGAGGGGCTCAAAGTCTCTAAGACCACAGTTCATGACTTCGTAAGGACTCAGTGCAACCTGTCGCTTAAGAAGGCTCGGTTCCAGCCTGTAGACAGGAACGGCGAGGCAAAGATTCAGGAGCGTCTTGACTGGGTTCGCAAGTGGGAAGGAACCGGTATGGACTTTAGGAGCAATTGCATCTTCCTGGATGAGTCTGCCTTCCACGTCAACATGAAGCGCAACATGGCCTGGTCAAAGAAAGGCTCGCCCGCTGTTGTCACTGTGCCTAAAACACGAGCGCAGACAACCACCATTTTGGGTGCAATCTCTGCTTCAGGTCTGGTCAAGTGCAGCCTGAGACTGCCGGAACCGCCAGCCAAGAAGAGAAAGCGAGGAGGTTATGCTGAACTTATGAGCACAGGAACGGTAACGGGACACTACCTTAGCTTTTTGAAGGCGACAATGGACGAGATGGACAAGTATCCACACATGAAGGGCCACTACCTTGTAATGGATAATGCTCCCATCCATACGTCTAACGACATAGCTAAGTACATCACATCCCGTGGATACCGGTATGCCTATCTTCCTTCCTACTCTCCTGAGCTCAACCCAATTGAGCGGTTCTGGTCCGTAGTCAAGAGCAAAGTCAAGCGCAACAGGTTCTTGGAGAAGGAGACACTGATGACCAGGATCACTGAAGCGACTGAGAGCTTAAAGCCGAATGACTACGAAGGTTTCGTCTCACATTCCCATAAATGCTTAGATAAGTGTCGCAACAGGAAGCAACTGTAACGTGCTCCCCAAGACGAGTTGATGTCTGCGTCTCATGTAAGAGGTCGCCAGGGTAGCGACAAGACATCCCGCGAGATGCGACATCTGATTTGTCAGCGGCGCGAAATCTATTTGTTCAAGAGTAGTTTTTATTTATGTGCGAATGAGCACGGCGCTATTTTAGCTTATGTGCTCGCACCGGTCCATAAGGGGAGGTGAAAAAAACCCATGGGTAGGGAAAAATGGAGGGAGATCTAACAGGGATATGATATATAAGCGGCGTTTTCTTCCCAACAAGCGCCCATCGCTCTGCGGCAACATCACTTTGAATCCGTTGACTTCATGACACCACCCGAGGACGAACGCAAGGACCTTCTTGAGAAGGCACACTTGCTAGGCACTTCGGCGCAGACGCAATCGTCAAGGCATTGCATGGCGATGGCCTCCACTGGAAAAACCTGAAGCGCGACGCTCAGAATATTGTCTCCCAGTGCATCGACTGCCAACGCTTCAACGTCGGCAAGCATGGCTACCATCCCCTGCGACATGTGTCAGCCGCCAATCCTGGCGATCATTGGGCTATCGATCTAGGTACGTTCAACATCACATCAGAGAGCGGTAACAGCTATTTACTGGGTTTGGTTGATATTTTCACGCGCTACTGTGTTCTACGCGCGATTCCTGACAAGTCGGCACTCACCATCGCCAAGTTTCTTTGGTCTCACATGATGGAATACGGTCCTATGCGCACTTTGACAAGTGACAACGGCACCGAGTTCGTCAACGACTTAGTCAAGCAGCTTGCTTCCATCTCTGGCCTCGACCATCGTCTCGTCACCCCATACCATCCACGCGCCAACGGCGTAGCAGAGAAATGGGTCGGCACGGCTAAGAATGCGATCGTGAAGCAACTCAAGGGCAAGAAGACTGACTGAGACTTGTACGTTCCAAGCATACAGCTCGCTCTCAATATGAAGCACGCGGCTATCCATGGTTCTCAACCTTTCTCGCTTATGTTTGTGCGCGCGCGCCCAATCAGTTCAGGGACTATCGCAATGCGGACTCAGGTGTCACTACACCTACGTCGGATGACTACAATGCAGCCGTCGACCGCATCAAGCAAATGGAGAAGGTGATCGTACCAGCAATCCGGAAACGCATCAGGCTACCCGCGGTGCTGAGAAGGCCAGATTCGACTCCAAACGTCGCACCATCGATCGGTATCCGCCTGGCAGTAAGGTTATGATCGTCAACGTCACTCGCCGTGGCAAGACCGAGCCTCGATACGAGGGACCTTACACTGTCAAGGGTGTCACCAAGGGTGGTTCTTACATCCTCACGGACGAGACGGACACTCTGCTTCCCCGCAACGTTGCACCAGCGCACATCAAGCTTATCTCACAGGACACCGCTATCCCTAGCGACGAGTACTACGAGATACAGGCCATTGTCAATCACAAAGGCAGCTCTGGCAACTACGAGTATAAAGTGCGCTGGAAGGGATACTCGGCAGATCGCGACACTTGGGAGCCAGCCAGTCACTTCACGGATCCCGAGCTGATCCACGAGTATTGGAAGCGACGAGATGCTGGCAAGACGACGAGCAACCATGCACCTACGCGGGCCAAGAAACGGCCAGCTAACGGTGATGAGCAGCAGTCCGCTCGCAAGCGACTGCGACGACGACGCGCTTAGGTGAGATCTTTTCCCTATTTTTTCCCACAGGGTTTTGTCACAGGGTTTTTATCGATCGATCCGCCGTATTCGGTACACACAAGCGTATGGGCCACTTACACAGCTTACGGCTGTATCCAGCCTGGGGGGGGGGTGATGTCGTGCCCAGCATGACTTAGCTGCTACATTCTTACATGTGGCCATGTCAACCCCTGATTCTCGGATAGCCTTTGCCATATTCCGATCTGAGCTGCATTACCGCTGCCTGCCTATTCAGGTAGAACACGCATCGTCCGTTCTCTTTACAATGTATCCTGGCACGCATGGATGAAGCATACTTTATTCATGATGACGGCTATCCAGAATAGCTTGGCTATAGCTACGGAATGTATCAATTCTACGCTCGGCTCTATGCATAATATTCTCGCTAGTATAAAAGAGAGTGTGTTCACGTTAATAAACGATATCCAGTCTCACAGACTTCGATTTGTCTCTTCGTGCCTCCAATCTTAACACACTCTACCACACTCGATATCAATTCAGTCCCTGTAAACTTCCATGTCTTACGCTGGTTTTTAGGAGAATGACTTTCACGCAAGGTAAATTTAAGCTTGTAGACAAGTGACGGTTAATGGCAAGTTGGCAGCCGCGGTGCGTTATGAATGAATGGATCGATTACGTATTTGGCATCTAGTATGGCTCCAAAGTATTGTTGACAACTTTTACTACTTAACGTGATTCTACCAATGTAATGGATGCTTCTCACTAAACTTCTTCGTAATCGTGTTGTAGTAGTTTCCATCTATTTCAGCGAAACCCCATTGATCGACCTTCAGGACAGGCTGCTTCAACTGCGTCGTCGCTTCTTCTTTTCTTTTACAGATAAGCAATTTCGTGGTCAAGTCCGTGCTTCTTGCTGATGAATACAGATGTTTCGGTCGTGTCATCGGTGCATCCCGTGGCGGTGTATACCATGTTTCTCGTGTCCAGTCCAACAACTCGTTATCTGTCTCACTGCGCGTTCTGCCGAAATGCTTACCAATGTCGTTCTCTCGGGTATATCCGGATGGTATCAGGTCAGCCAATCGCTCGATCTGCTGCTTCATGGTAAAAAGAGCTTTCACATCATCGATAAATTTTTCAAGATCGGTAAACTTGCTGGGGAAAGAAAGTTTGTGCTGAGGAATGGCGACGTAAAGTCCGTTGGATTCAATATGTATCGTTGAAATCTCTCCTTTGCTGCCCAAAAGTTGCACTATGAACGTCAAGAGGCTCTTATGATCGTCAGTCAAATAAAGCTTGATGAGATGGTCTAGTGCGGTTTTCCCTCCCGAAGGAGTTTTCCTTCGTCGTCTAAGACCTTGTTGCAGCTACCGTCCTTCCCAAGTTCGATAGCACCGACGTCGCACTCCTCGCCCGAAACATCCAATAGGATCCGCATATCGATTTTAAATCCTTTCACATTCGTGCAATCCTCGTACTGAACTCGTTTCTCTCGCGTCGTGTACTTGAAAATTGACTCGCCCCTAATACAGTACAGTCATTGGCTTCTAAGTTTGTACAATTTATCCATGATGATGGCTTACGATTTGATCTTTAAATTGAATCGGCTGTCCCTGAAGACCAGTCGCAACAGTGGGGACCACAAGACGGAATGGTAGTCCTGCTCTGTCAAATCCTTAGAGCTCTCTGCATCCATATATTTTCGATCGTATTTCAAAAGGTGGAGTCTAATCAAAACAAGAATTAGTGAGCTTGAAAGCGTAATATACGCAATGAATATCATTACACAAAGTCGAAAATCTTGAAAATTGATTTTTCTTCATTTGACAAGGCAGTATTGCCCGATGCTCTTGACAGATACGTTAGACCAGGGTCTGAACTAGCCGCCTCAATGCAGACCTAGATTTAGGTATTAGTGACTCAGTTACTATGCATTTGGTCGCAGATACTTACAGTGACAACAATTTTCCAAGTGTCCATAACAGTTTCTGAGAGTTCAATCAATGGCAACTTGTGTTTTTGCACCAAGTTCTCCGTCAGCAGTTCCCAGGAAGCAGCGGATGGGAACAAAGACCGTTGTTCTTCGGGAGATTGATCAATAAAGTCTACGATGGAACTGAATCCAGAGCTAGGAACATGCTTAGTTTTGAATTCGCGTTGACGATCTAGGCACGTTTTACCTCATTATCTTTCGCTCGCTCTTCGTAATGGCTTCTTTCTGGAGTTTCGCAAACACTTTGCTTGCCCCTCTTTTGATCACTGTGCCGACCGACAGCTGCATGTTTTCAACGAAGAGACCATCAATTTCAATACCGTTGTCTTCCTGCGCTCCGTCTTCATTTGCATATAAGCGATACAACGCCAAAAAATGGAACCATAAGAAACTTTTGGGTCACATTGCTTACCTTCAAACATTTCTGTAGTCTTGACATTCCGCCTTTTCGACGGGCCTACACATTGCGTTTAGAAACAGGCGTATAGGACTATCCAATCGTAACTGACCTTCCCTTGCATCTTCGGAGTACATATCAGTCGAGCTTTCAAACAAGCTTGCTGTCTTGAGTTGTCGTTTCAAGTTCGTCCGATTCTTCGTGCTCTTGATGCTTTGCTGATAATCCGCATGAGTTTTAAGCACTGTTAGATTTTCACGCATAATGAGGACTACCTTGAGAACGCTCTCCGAAATTGACTGAATGAGCTTGTTCGTGACGCTGCAATCCGGCTAGAAAAACTGACTTGATATACCATAAATCGCTTCCATGTCTTTTATAAATTACCTTGATTCCATCGTCCTTGATAGTCGTCTTGCAGAACGACCCGAGCCGACCTTTCCAAAGTTCTTTAATTCTACTGGGCTCGGAGGTATCGGTTGCATCAATCACAACGTTTTTGTGCAATGTTAAGGCCTCATTCAAATTTGGTCTGACACCTTGGCTAATGCAGCCGTTGATGTAAGTAGTGAACACTAGTGTAAAAAGTAAAAAAAAGTATCAGCTATTGTACATTTTACTAACGTGTTCTGTAATCTGAGGTTTGACTGCCAAAGTCCAATTCGTCGCTTGACTGACAGCTCATGTTGTTATCTTGCGCCGACGAATGATCGTCTAGTGCTGTCATTGATAGAGAACAATGCAATGCAGAAAGGCCGTCTGACTTCGAACCACGCATTTTTGGATTTTGCGCAGCAAGCCTGTGTCTGAGAGAGTGGCAGAAATCCGAGCAAAAATTGTTATCAAAGACTTTCTACGTTTTAAGTATGTACTACCAGCCTATGATTGCTTGTAAGGATGGCGACTTCCTCGGTTTACACCGGACGGATGAACTTGAATTGATACAAGCTAAACGACCGTCTTGCTTTCTTCATACAAGTAGCCTTGCTTCCCAAACCTTCGCACTGTCGAATCTAAAGCTACTTAGAGGAATTCCCCTTTTCCTTTGTTCCGACTTATGGGCCAATGTATACCCCCTCAAGTCTCTCGTGTGCATCTTGAGTATATTCTTTTGGATCACAAATGAATATATTCCTTCGCCAAGCAATCAATCGATTTTATTGTATATTCTTTGCATTTAAAATAGCCTCAAGTATGTTGTTAAATCTATCCCTGGTGTGAGTATGCTAAATCTCTCTCAGCGAAGTCAATCCATTTCACCTGCTAGTCTCCAGATCGTTTCTTGGATGACCAGGTATTTCACCAGATCTGAAGTGCTTGATCCGATTTAAATAGTTCCCATACGTTTGTCCTCCAGGAAGCTTAGAGGTGATTGAATGTAATTACTTGCTAACATTTGTACTCACATATGCGTTCAGACGATTATTTACAACGTCATTTCCGGTTATGATCCTTCTTCTCGGGAGGAGTTGGTGAAAACATTTGTTCGTTCGATAATCTAGTCCTTGTATAAAGGTCAAAGAGCTCTGAGCTGCTTGACGGCCATTGTACTTTCGGTTAATTTCAGTGCATATCGATGCTTGGTGCATTACATAACTGGATTCAAGTCGTTCGCGCAATGTAAATTCTCTCTCCTACCCCCTCGGTGCAGTGGGACAATCATGAGATGTATCTTCTGGACTTGAGAGGCGAAGGGAACGGATACTCTTCGCATGGGAGAAGCCTCGACCAAGCGAACGTACACACTCTACACTGACCAGGACAAAGTCAGGTTCTTCAAACTGATGTTTGAGAAAGTTCTGAGCGCCTCAGCTGCCGCAAAGCAGCTGGGTATCCACGTTCGCACGGCTCAAAGATACGGCCAAACAGTACGAGTTAGATCCTGATAGCATCTTCGTGAAGCGTAAGAAGAATGGTCGCCCGCGTATCCTCGGTGAAGAGCATAAGAAGGTCATTCTAGAGTACGTGGATGAGAATTCTTCAGCCGTCTTGGAACAGTTGATGGAACGACTGCTTCAGAGATTCGAGGGACGGTGAGGACAAGCAACACCATCCGCCGAGGTTCGTCACGGGTGAGGCAGTCAAGAGCTTTGAATACGAACTTGAAAGCAACACGTCCGTGATATAGAGCGCATTCCCAATTGCTAAAGAAAGTGATCGGTTCGAGTGCCAGTGCCAAATAACCTCGTTTTCAACTGAATAATTTGATGACATCAGCATTCGCCATTTAAATCTAACAGATACATGCAGGCTTTTGAAACAAAAGTGTTTTCTCGAGCGCGAGACGTAGAATTGGAACGATAGCCTTCTCAGCAACAATCGAGAGAAGGAATTGCTTGTCGTCAAAGATGTCTTCCCAGTGTGCTCTCCAGATAGCAGTCAGTGTGCTTGCTCGTAAATGGTGGACAGTAAGGCTTGATAGTACCTCGTTGATGCGCACCAGAAGGGTTTTGCAATCGTTCCAGGATCGGACGGAAGGTAGAGACCATACTCTTTGTTCATTAAGAAGCTATGTTTGTTCAATTATTTCTGGATCTCATGAGGAAACAACTTTTCCCCCTCAGAACGCAAAAATTGTTTCAAAAGCCTGCATGTATCTGTTAGATTTAAATGGCGAATGCTGATGTCATCAAATTATTCAGTTGAAAACGAGGTTATTTGGCACTGGCACTCGAACCGATCACTTTCTTTAGCAATTGGGAATGCGCTCTATATCACGGACGTGTTGCTTTCAAGTTCGTATTCAAAGCTCTTGACTGCCTCACCCGTGACGAACCTCGGCGGATGGTGTTGCTTGTCCTCACCGTCCAAGAGTATCCGTTCCCTTCGCCTCTCAAGTCCAGAAGATACATCTCATGATTGTCCCACTGCACCGAGGGGGTAGAGGAAGTTCTATAGAGTATCAATTAATGTCTTTGCAAAGGTCCAAATTTGGCTTGATAATGATGCAAACCGGTGCTCCCAGCACGCAAAAAGGTTCCGAAAAATCCAGTAGTAGATAGTTTGGACGGCATTGCGGAGCGTTTCTCTACATTCTGCATCTCGACCGTGTCGCGCGCAGCCACCTTGCAGTACTTTATCACTTGCTTGAGCCCAGGCACATTATCATCGCACTCTTCAGGCATGTTTAAAATCCTTTTGATTGACTGCAACTGCAACTTTGACACTTGATCGGTCGTCGATATCTCGGCCCGAGGAATAGAAATCCAGGCACGATTTCTGAAATGGTAAAGTCGTACTCTGCATCTGTTTGTGGAGTCGTTGGTGATGAGGACTTGTTGATTGGAGGTGCAGAGTGCAGTTCTTCAAATGGATGTACTGCCGCCGGCGGCATAATAGCAGGACTTTCTGATATATCGGCGAGATCAAGCGGATTAAACTGTATGCCATGTGACATGCCCTTGTTGGTGCCAACGCCGCTGATTCCTCGTCGTTGCTGCTGCTGCTCACCTTTAGATCGAGCGCTGCCGCGCCTGGATCGCGAGAACGAGTTGCTGGTATCCAAGGTGAACAAGCTCGTTCGTCGCTGCATACTTGTATCAATGTTGTTCTCGGGCGAAGATGCAGTAGAGTGAAGAGTGGTGGCGTTCTGTAATTGCATAGGTGTTACTATTCTTAGATGGTTGGGTCGCTTTGTCATCTCGCCGTCCTCATGATTATTATTATTATTATGCCACGTTCCCAAGCACGTCGTCTTTAGCAATGACGGGTCTGTGCCGGTCAAGTACGTCGACGAGCACACAACTACCCATCATATTAAAGGTACGCTGGTATCTGTGGAATGCACGCAAAAATCTAGTCTGCAAATTGGATCTGGTAAGGAACGTAGAAGGATTCTCGCAAAACCGCAAACATCTTGAGAGAGAAAAAGCACAAACTTGTTTTCATGGATGCGAATTACGAGGAAAAAACCTGTACTTAAGCTCAAGAGGTGCAGTGATACCAATGCGATTTACTGAATGATTTTTCCCAGCATATAAAATCTTCCCAGAAATTGGAGAATAGCTCCATTTGTTGTCTGAACAGACTTTTTTATTTCATAGACAAACTCAAATGTCAACTTACTGTTCGTGCTTGCACCTCATAACCATTTTGTGCAACTGATTTTCCACATATCTACCGCTGCACGCGAGCTTCCATTTTTCATTGTCGTTCATCGTAAGATAGTTGCTCTCGAATGCGGTCCTTCAAACATCGGATCTTATCGGACTCGGCATCATCAGCACTCTGCACTTCGTCTTCATTTTCGATCCAAACGTCTCGTTGGACTTCTGAAAAAGCACCATATCTAAGTTAGGACAAATAACCAATTTATGAGATCGTCCTTGCCTGCATCACTTGATATTTGTTGTACTTGATCTGCCACTTTCTGTCGAGCTTTGTAAAATGATCCAATGTCCTTATGAGTCGCCTTCGTAGCCTCCACGGTCGACTGGTACTCAGTAACTGAGGTCCAATACTCAAGTGCGGATCTTGTACGTAGAGCCTACACCGCAAAACATTCAATCACTTATGGAATAGGATCGCTCTCTTATACCGTACTGGAAAATCTCTCTTCTGTTGATCAAGCGCCCACTCGCGTATCTCATTTTTCTTTGTGTCATTGCTGTTTTCCCACCGGCATATCTTGTTGATTACGCTACGAAATTCAGCCTCTCCGTCTTCTTGATGTAGAAAACCTCCTTTTTTATAGAATCGGGCGATCGAAAAATGAGGCCATTCGTTCTTGATAAAAGAGATCATTGTCGAGGCGAGAGACAGTTGTAGCAAACCCCGAA
>KK100192.1:127822-141786 GCA_000611695.1 Rhizomucor miehei CAU432 | reverse complement strand
CGCAACCGATTTGGAAAAATCCAGTAAATATGAACAATATAAAGACACACCTTTCTCTGGTCTAAGCATTGAGACTTCGAGTCTATCTACCGAAGTCTATCGTCTGGTCCTTGTCCTATTGTGATTGCTTGATAGCTCCTTAGTAATTCCTCGTGCGTATCATATTCCTTGCCCACCGCACGTCACCAGGATCAAACATTGCGTCCCTACGCTCTCTCCACTTCTTTTTTCAATGCATCCTCTGCTGGCCCAGCTGCCAATCAAAAACTCGGGGGATACTTGATCGCCATAAAACTTGACGTGTTCTGTTGTTGACAAGCGCCAGAGGGTCGTACTCAACCGTGTCACCGTTAAGTTTTGCCCTTTGCATAATCGCGTGTGTCTGAATGACGGAGCAGATAGTATCCTGCCACTTTCACATTACCCTGAACAACCCACGATGATCCACTTAAAAAGTATTGACAAAGTCTCCACTGCGCATTTGCTTCAGCTGCTGCCAGATCGACTGATCCCTTTGAGTTTCTCTTGACTCGGTCTTGCTAAAGTACTGTATATCTCGCGGTGATCCTGCTTTCCGATGGCGCTCGATTTTCTCGTGCAGTCAACGCCTTACACGTCCAGAATCAGCAGCAGCAGGAGGCGTCCCACTCGTATGGCGCGTGGCACTGCTGTTGTGGGTGAGCGTTTTTCGAGTATACAGATAAAGGTCGCTTACAAGCACAATCTGGATGGATAATGCTTGGCTGCAACTGATGCATGGAGCTGGATCAGTCAAGTGCTATTTGTTTAACCTACAAGAGCAGGCCATTCGTGCCTGTATTCATCTATGTACTGGTAGGCAGAATATTGGCTCGAATTCGAGCCTTTATTAAGGATTGCTGATGTACAAATCTCCTAAATGTAAATCACCTATAATGAAACCTGTAGTTGGAAGCTAAGGGGCTCGATAGGCATGACGGGCTTTGCAAGACCCCCTAGCTTATGCACTCACCCATTCAGGAAGTCTGCCCATCGCTGTATGCAACTTTAGTAGCCATGAAGACTGAATACGACG
The DNA here is from genome assembly GCA_000611695.1 of Rhizomucor miehei CAU432. NCBI lineage: Eukaryota > Fungi > Mucoromycota > Mucoromycetes > Mucorales > Lichtheimiaceae > Rhizomucor > Rhizomucor miehei. The sequence goes on along the minus strand of KK100192.1, from coordinate 140,732 downwards.
ATAGTGATTTAAGTGCTGAGCCGATCAAGTCTTTAGGTGTACAAAGCAGAAAGTGTTCGCTTCAATCTGTGCCTGCTTTCTGAAATATGGGACACGTGTACTAATAAAGCTTTGCTCAAACCAACTCCTTTGTTTTAAAAGATGAAGAAATGACAGTCGTGGTACTTGGTTATCTAAAAGGAGTGCTGAGGAGCTACCGAAACCGCTCATTATATTCCCCGGAATGGTTTAAAAACACCAAAAAGTGAAAACATAAACTTTTCTTGCTCGTTACTTTTACCCTCTTCTTCCCTTTTACTATAATTTTACCTCTAAGCTTCCATTCCTTAATACTTAACTTCATACTTAAAAGTTACGATATTTAAGCACCAAAATGATGATCAGCACCGCAGCGGCAAATACTTTCCGGGCAAGTTTCCCGCGAGCGATTCCAGCCAAATCAGTAGATTAAAGCAAATGTCTGATGAAGAACAAAAAATCGTTATTGAATTTCTCAATAATCACTTACTACAAGATCCTGTGAGCACAATCGAGGACTTGCACTGTCAACTGCACGACGGTGTTCTACTTTGCAGGCAAGTCGTGATCAATGGGCAATTCCATGCTTGCGACGTCCTTTTCGTTTGTAACAATTATACTACTGCTAGACTTATTAACATGATTCAACCGGGCTTGGTGAAGAACATTGGTCAGAAGGACCTTTCCTTTGTTAAAGTACTTATCGAAATTCATGATGCTATCATTTACAAAGTATGCTTATGGGAATGTCGAGTAGATGGACAATATCGTTAAATGCTTGCATGGCGCTCGCCAGGTAAGGGAGAGGGGGACATGCTAAGGAGGTGCAAATGTAGGGCACAGACATGACTCTTCCTTCTTTTAGTTGGGCATTCAAGATGCTGCATTATTTGAAGCAGTTGATCTTTTCGAAGGAAAAAATATGATGGCAGTAAGTAGTCACCAAAATCAGTGTGTTTTAAACCTTTTCTAAAAGTTGACATTTTACATGCTTTTTAGGTACTGCACACTGTGGCCAATTTGGCGACCCTTCTACTCGGACACGAAATATTACCACAGAAAACTGCAGCACACAGCTTACGTCTCTGCTACAGCAGCGATGAATCTAGCAGCAATGAAGACGACGATCAAGGAAGCAAAAGGGAGTCCCCAGTCGACCTTGGGACAGACGTACTCTCGACCCCTACGTTTGGAAATAGCATGACGACTCAGGAGTGTGCAAGCCAGTTTCTTGGAGACAGTAAATTTGACCAAGGAGAGGGAGCAGGCTATCGCTATCGTGACGTTCGCGAAATCTTTGATCAGAAACCACCAGTCGAGACAGAGGAATACAATTATCAATCACTGATGGAAAGTTACCAGTACCCGCCAAGGCCCAGGCAGCGACAACCGAGCGCAGGTAGCATTGATCGTCCGCCTAAATCCCCTCTGAGACGAAGTGGTTGCCATGCTTTATACGTTGGTCGCAAAAGTCGTTCTATCGTTTGCCACGACTCGAACTTATTACCACCATCACACTTCAATGCTGGGCGTAGACCGTCAGCACCTACCATCAGTCTGAGGCAACGTGAGCAGGATATGGATATCCTGTACACGACCAGTATGTCCCGATCAAATTCAATGGATGACGAGAGTATCACTGCACCCACAATAGAAGAGTTTGATGAAACTTTATCTAGCATACATACAGCATCAGTGAATTCTATAAAGCATGGGAGTTTCGGTCGCAAGCTAAATGCGAGACTCTTGGCAGAGGTTGCTGGATGGTGATGAGAACGCTGCATGCCGTGAACAACTATTCTTGAAGAATACGGACGGAACTCCCAGCTCCCAATTTGTAAGTAACATTTTAGCTGTACTCGGTCCACTAGGTAGTAAGTATATAGTTTGCGTAGCAACTGGGGAACTGCATAGGAAAAGGACAGTTTGGATCCGTATACAGGTAGGAATCATAATTTTGCTCGCTGAGACCAGTTCGTTGGAATGAATAGTGAAAACTTTATCTCGATAGGGCCCTTGATCTTGCAACAGGAGAAATTGTTGCAGTCAAAAGGATCAAAATTGAAAATGATCAAGAGATTGATAAAGATATAATGGTACGTCGCTTACACTTCCGCATATGATCCATTTTCCTTAGTAACGTTTGAAACATGTAGAAAGAAGTCAGTTTGCTGAAGACACTTTCGCACAAAAATGTCATTAGCTACCTTGGGTTTGTCCGTAGCAAGAACCATATCAACATTGTACTCGAGTAAGTTTCTGCGCGCAATCGCAAATAAACCAATTTGTTAAGAAGGCGTGATACATGATTAGATATGCTGAAAACGGGTCACTAATGTCTACACTAAAAGCGTTCGGCGCTTTCCCAGAGAAGCTAGTGGCATCCTTTTGCATCAAAATCCTCGATGGACTGGAATACCTTCATTCCAATTCGGTAGGTTCCTTACACGGAATTTCTCTTGTATTCTAGCAGGAAATCTTATACAGTCACTGTTAGGTTGTTCACTGTGATTTGAAGGCAGCAAATATCTTGACAACCAAGACAGGCGATGTGAAACTTTCAGATTTCGGCGTATCTTTGAACATGAAGCTCAAAGATAACGCTACAGAAGAGGATGATTCGATATCAGGAACACCAAACTGGAGTAAGATAGCATATTGCTTGACTACGCCTGCTTTTGGGCTGTGTAGTACTAACAAATTATTTGCTTCTGCAGTGGCGCCAGAAGTCATTGAACTTAAAGGGACTTCAACAAGTTCAGACATATGGTTCGTGCCTTGGTTAATGAACAGCATGAGTTATTTTGTTCGCTAACATTTGTCGCATTTAAACAGGTCCCTAGGTTGCACGCTTGTGGAGCTCGTAACGGGCAAGCCGCCGTATGCAGATTTGATACCCATGTCTGCTATGTTTCGAATTGTGGAAGACGACTATCCGCCATTGCCCGCCAATATCTCAGAGAATATGCGTGACTTTTTGTTGTGTTGCTTTCAAAAGGATCCAAGCAAACGACCTAGCGCGACAGAGCTTAAACTACATCCTTGGATTCAACAGCATGACAAAGGATGTCGCAGCGAGGCCCCGAGCGCACGTCAATATTTGGCAACTGCAACAACTTATCAAGCACTTGCTCAAATGCCTGTTCCAACTGAAAATGAAAAGAACTTGCAATATCCGCGGATATACTACAATATAATGCCCGATGGAAATTCGCTCCAAAGTAGCAGTAGCCACAGCGGATCGAGTACAGTTAAAGAGGAATCAACAAGGGAGGGAAATGCAAATGATCGTTATGGAAACGGAGGTCAAGGCTTACACTGCTTTACGTTAACTTGTTTTGGCTCGCAACGTAGGTGTACAAAACTACATACTCTTTGTGGATTTGAAGACAGCTTCATTATTAATCACTTGTATTGTCAGCTATTGAATGTAAAGTTTGCAGAGACATCATGTATGGTAGTGGTATTCTTTGTACAGGTACGTAGCTATCGCAAATGTTATAGTAGAAGCAATGATAGGTTTATGTTAAGCTCTAATTGTAAATAGTTTGCTCTCTTGTTTGCCACGAAGATTGTAGGAGTAGCGCATTTTCGTGTCCTCCCAAAGTCAGAAACATACAGCCTTCCTATGATGTAAGTTTTGACCGACTTGTAAATGAGAGTCCCCATCCTAGATTATTAACCTCACTTAGGCTGTCTTCTCGGCAAAGATATATAATCATCAGCGGCGGAAAGCATCTTTGACACCTTCTCTTGAGCCCGACTTTGCAAGGATGGCTAGATTATCTGACTTGGAGAACCACCCACAGGCAGACAGTATCCGCAAATATGCACAAGCTCTAGGACTTTCAGCGCATGAAACGCGAGCGCTTAGTGAAAATCCGGCATTGCTCTCTCACACTATAGCCTTGCAAGAGAGCAAGTCTACACTGCCTGTCAACAAAACTCGGGCGCACGCTACTGCCAAACATAGGAAAGCGTCTCACGATGAACAATGTATCATTTCATAATAAACTTTTCTAATCTACATATGTCCTCAGCATACAAAACAATATATATAAATTAAGCAATTCGGCGACTATCTTCGATGTAAAAGACTTAATATCAAAAATAAGTGCTGATGCTAATTGAGAGATATAAAGGGAGTAAATAGATGAAGATCACTGAATTACATGAGTTCCTAACCAATTTGTTGAAGTGCATGGTGTGTGCTGCCTGCTAAGTATTTCAACATAAAAATATACTCTAATCATATCATTGGTTGGTTATTTACATGCCTGGAAAACATTAGACACGCTGGTATACACGATGTCTATGATGCTTTTCTTGTTGAGAAAGATACACGAGATAAATCCCTGGTGGAAAGAAAAAATCGCAGCTCGCACGAAGGACCAAATCTCCCTGTGTTACATGGAACATGTTGCACACTTCTTCCCGCTCTTGGTGTACGATTCTCCAATGGCGAAAAGCAAATCAAAACAAACGCTGCCTTTGCACAAGGTCATCATGGTCGGCTCAGGCGGTGTCGGCAAATCTGCCTTGACTTTGCAATACATGTACGGCGACTTTGTCGAAGAGTACGATCCCACGAAGGCAGACTGTATGCACGTTACGGCGCTTTATTACCTGGTTCCCGTCACTCACTGCTTATCCGATTTTCTAGCTTACAGAAAGAAGGTTGTATTGGATGGACAAGAGTGTCAAATTGATATTCTGGATACTGCTGGTCAGGAAGAATACGCTGCAGTAAGTCTTTTTACAGAAAATCTTTCGATCATGATTAATTGAGCTAAAATCATTAGATTCGCGACAATTATTACCGGTCGGGCGAAGGTTTTCTTTGCGTGTTTTCAGTATGCGAATCTGAATCTTTGGAGCATACACAAGAGTTTCGTGACCAAATATTGCGTGTGCTTGACGACGAAACGGTAAGGTGTTACACCCAGGAGAGAAAGGGGGTCCAAACTGGAGTTATACTAACAGTATGCATATTCCAGGTACCCTTCATTTTGGTAGGAAACAAGGTAGACTTGGCCCATCTTCGCAAAGTTTCAAGCAGTGAGGCACAAGCTCTGGCCAGCGAATGGAACTGCCCTTATATTGAAACTTCTGCCAAGACAAGACATAATGTTGAGCAGGTTTACACTGCTCTCATGCGGCAAATCCGTGATAGGAAATTGAAACAGCAGAATTCTAGTAATCCTGAGAAGAATTCTTGCTGTGTTATTCTCTGAAGTCTTATTATTATCTTTCTTTACTAGCTACTCCTTTTATTCCTTTTTTTCTCTTTCTCCCATTTATTCTCTCTCCACGTTACAACGAGCCTATCACTGTAAACGTAATATTCGCTTTTATTTAAAAATTTTTGCTTGAAGAAAAGACCAATATCTTTTCATTGCTGGTCTGAATCCAATTTGCTTTCACTTGAATCATCACTTTTGAGTTCAGTAGGTTGCTTCATATTCATTCATTATCCACAGAAAAGGCGGATGTCCGGTTCGAGTAGCACCTAGATGGTTGCTAACATTTCCGGAACTTTGGTTTACCATGCTCTACTTGGCATACGTTACTCTATAACCGCTTCAAGCTTACAGAAAGCAAAACAAAAAAAAAGAAAACAGAAGTGAGCTTCTGCTCAAATTGACTTACGGTCTCACTTGTAAACCGGAGTTGCAAATAACATTAGGATCTAAGTCAACGCTTGCTGGCTTCTGAGCTTTCACGACCCTCTTCAATATAAAATGGCAGCTGCCGTAAGTGCAAAACGATCAGCTCCCGAGAATGATTCCACTATGGAAGTCGACAGTGGATCGGCCAACAAATTGCAAGATTTGCTATCTGGATCAGCGAAGAAAACCAGGTTGCTGTTTACCAATACGTACGGCCTAGCTGCCATGGACGAACCTGAGAGGTAGATCTAAAACCTGCATCGACGCATCGTTGGACAAAGAATTGACAATCAATCTAGTCAGCGAAGCAAGCTCACTAGTAAAATACACGATGAATACGGAGACGTACGGACTCTACCCGAAGCTTTAATCAGACAACAAAAAGAAGCACAGCAAAAAGCGAAACAAAAGAAGACAGCACCCAAAGTAGAAGAGGTGCCAAACGAAGAAGAACATAGCAGCTCTGTACAAAAGTTGATTGATACATTACCCGAAAAATCTGTCGAGTATGTAATGTGCTATTCACTATGGCATCGAATACACTGACGTGCCTGTATACAGTGATAAGGCAAAACAAGGCATTGTTGCATTACGTACAAAGAACGATCTACCAGATATTTTCGCAGACAGTCCAGCAGCTGCAGGTTCGTTGGTGCGACGTGCACGCGCAAAGACTATTCGACCTGTCTGGCACGCGCCATGGAAGCTTATGCGTGTTATCAGCGGCCATTTGGGTTGGGTTCGTGCTGTCACGGTAGAACCTGGAAACAAGTGGTTTGCAACTGGTGCAGGCGACCGTACCATCAAGGTATCGGTGGTATAATTAGATAGCAAATTTGGATTAGCAACTAACTGTGTTTTCTTTTAGATTTGGGATCTTGCTTCCGGCACATTGAAATTATCATTGACAGGTCACATCAGCACTGTACGAGGTTTAGCAGTTTCACCACGACATCCATATTTGTTCTCCTGTGGTGAGGATAAAATGGTCAAATGCTGGGATCTGGAACAGAACAAAGTGATTCGACAATATCATGGCCACTTATCTGGTGTATATTCTTTGAGTCTTCATCCCACTATTGATGTCCTTGTAACCAGCGGACGAGATGCCACAGCACGCGTGAGTAGTACCAATCAAATGCGCCAGTAAAAAGAAAAAAATTCTTACTAAAGTATTTATGTTCATTGTAGGTCTGGGATATGCGAACCAAGCAAAATGTTCACGTTCTGACAGGCCATAGCAGCACCGTTTCAGACGTCAAATGCCAAGAGGCAGATCCGCAAGTTATTACAGGCTCTATGGATAGCACGATTCGACTGTGGGATTTGGCAGCTGGCAAGACTATGGGTGTCTTGACGCATCACAAGAAAAGCGTACGAGCATTGGCCATTCACCCTACAGAGTTTGGTTTCGTGAGTGGAAGCGCAGATAATATCAAGGGCTGGAAGTGTCCTGAGGGAATGTTCATCCAAAACTACGAAGGACGTAAATCGATCATAAACACGCTATCCATCAACCAAGATGGTGTCATATTCTCAGGAGGCATGTACCATATCACATCAGTGTAAGGAACCGTATGCTTACATGCTGCTTAGGTGATGACGGCTCCATGGGCTTCCATGATTGGAGATCAGGATACCAATTCCAATCATTGACGACTACCGTGCAACCTGGTTCTTTGGATGCTGAGGCTGGTATTTTTGCCAGCACCTTTGATCGAACTGGTCTTCGTCTTATTACGGGTGAAGCAGACAAGACTATCAAGATATGGAAAGAGGATGAGAAAGCTGTCAAGGACGACGATTTCTATCAATAAACTACCCTGTTTTGATGCTTTCACTAGGAGGACGACAAATCTCTGTCCGTGCTTATTACAACACTTCTATCTCTTGGAAAGTTATAAAGTACACCATCACTTCGGCCACAGCCCAGCAATTTGAGTGAGCAAATATAGATGTGCTACCCAGAACTTGGAGATTTGTATCCTGCGCGATAGCGCAAAAGTTGGGTGCATGGCTGCGGATGGAAGATTGATGTGTACATTTGAATGAGTTGCGTAACGTTTTGCCACAGACATACACTGCTGTAATATTCAGGATATCGACTGGACAAGTCCTCGACTGTTCATCTTGTTCCCTCCGATATCCGATTTAATTCCTTGATATAGACATCAATTTAACGTTACAAGTAATTATCTGAGTACTATAGTCTGGCCAGCTGAGAGGAGCATGAGATGCGACGTCTTCAAGTGAGAAAACCAGTACACTGTTGATGGTCGATAGGTTGGGTTTGAGGTCGCATATCGAACGTTCCTTCGTTCTAGCCATTACAGTGACTGACACGAGACCTTCTATTATCTTTGCAGACTATATGTGAATGCAAGTTAGTAATTCCATCTTGCTCAAACTTTTTCATATACGTACTTGGTATCAAAAATCATGACGCCCTGATCATCTTCATCCATATAGTTCAATAATCGGATTTTTGGACCGCATAAATCCAGGATACTACTTCCACCAGCAAAATTCACACCTTTCATTTTCAAAGTATACTAAGTGACAGCTATGTGAAGCGTAGACAACCTAGGTTATTACCTCTCTCCGTACCCGTGCGATTACACGCAACAAAGTACATGTGTGGTATAGAATGTGCTTGACAATGTTCTCGCAGAGGCCACACTCGAGCTGCCCAGTATCCAATAGTATCCATAACACCTTGACCTCGAATCCAAGCCATGCTGCAAATAATGATTTCGGATTGCTCCCTTGCGTGATAGTTCGCAAATTCATATGCCTCGAAATCTGCCTCAAATCGATATGGATTGATATCCATGCATATGCCAAACCCGACCTGGAGCATAAAGCATCGTTTGTTTACTGACCTCTAACAAAATGCAAGTAATAGAGATACCTTGCCGAGACCGGGAATAAGCTGCGACTGGAATCCAGGCCCTTCCATAGCCCAATTCTCGTCTGTAGTGTATAGAAATGTCTTGCGATAGGTCGCTACAACGTCGCCCTGAGGATTGACGCAGCATAAACTATTGTAATATCTGTTTTCGCCTTCAATTTCTGGATATCCCACGACCACAAAGCATTCAAGCCTTTTGGCTATTGCAAACCAACGATAGTCTAGCATTGAGCCGCTTTTCTTTAGCTATTTCTGACCTACCCTGTTTTTTGGCCCATTGGACACTGGGACCTGAATCCTTGTCCTCTAGAAATGGCATTATTTCGTCAAGGTTATTGAATACGTAGCCAGTGAATGCCATCTCTGGAAGCACCAATAAATCAACATTTCCTGGTTCTATCCTGTCAAAAGGAGCATGAGTATCAACGCGTACGCCTATGCTTTTCAGTGCTTATACGCGTACCTTTCGAGGAGTGAATCTGCGAAGGCCATGTTGGCATCGCGATCTCCCCATCGAGGAGCAAACTGACAACAGGCTATCCTCACGGTCAGCACTTATATGTATTGTTGTTGCATCACTGACTAAGTTTACCAATCTTCATTGAACGGCTGTCTAAGAAACGAGTACAAATATCTAACTTTCCACGGACCACGAATTTCTCTCTTCAATGTTGATAGTCTACCTCAATATAAAAATAAACAATCCTAATGGTAACCGGACGGTATCGCGTCAGAGGCTTCTATGCTGCTACGAGCTGATTTAGCCAGAAAAATAAAAAATGATGAAATGCTTCATCGTGAATACAACTTCCGTTGCGAGGTAGCTCCCTGCAACGCGAAAAGTAAGCAGCATTGTCTCAAAAAACTTATCAAGGCAACAAATCTGCGTAAAAGACGAGCGTTGGTTCATGCGGGAAATGGTCTCTCCTTTTTCCCAGCAAATGCTAAACATTTACACCGCAGCGTACGAAGGCAAACTTTATATCGTTCAGCAACTTATTGACAAGGAACCGGGTGCAGTTGATACAAAGGACGAGGTGAGTTCCACTTGGCTCAGGATGCTAATTGTGCTAGACCTTTCAAATCTGACGCGGATTCCAAAGGACGATCGCACACCACTTCACTGGGCAGCCTCAGGTGGCCATGTAGCAATCATTGACTTTTTAAAGAGCAAAGGTGCAGATGTCAATGTTATCGACGAGGTAGTATATCAGTAATAATAATAAGTGGGATTTAACTTGCTATACAGTATTCTGACACTCTGTTTTCGCGAAAAGTCTGGCTGGACTCCACTGATGATTGCCGGTAAATACCGCATATTAGAAAGGTCCTCTACTTATTACCAAACTTACAGAGGAGTTCTTCGTAGCATCGGCTGGTCACTTGGATGCAGTAAATGCTTTACTGAAACATGGGGCCAACCCGTCGTTGCAAAACGAAAGCGGACACTCTGCATTGTAATGCAAAGATAAGCTCGCATAAACCCATGCAGTAATCTAAAGCAATTTCGCATAGGCACTACGCTGCATCCAAGAATAGAATTGAGGTAACTATAGTTAATAGCATCATGAAAGATGGAAACTGAACGAGTATGAACGTTACTGACATGCTAAAGATCGTCAAAGCTTTGCTTGAGCACAAGGCAGAACTAAATCAGGCAAATAACATCAAGCAGACACCATTGTAAGTCTTTCGGTAACAATGGCCGTTTACCATACTAATAGTAGGTTTGTTCAACAGACACCGTGCTGCCGTGCAAGGATACATAGCCATTGTCAAGCTCCTTTTGGATGCAAAGTGCAAAGTGAACCCAAAAGATGGTCAAGCGAATACACCACTGCATTTGGCGTGCGAAGAAGGTCATGGGGATACTGCCATTGCATTGATCCAGAATGGCGCCAACGTAGATCAGCTGAATGTAGAAGGCAAATCGCCTTTGGATGTCTGCAGGACACCGCAGTTACGTGCGTATATTCAAAGAGAAATCCAAGAGGACGCATAAATGATGTTTTTAAAATGTTATTTTATTCTTTGAGGTATCATATGACAAGAGTCATCGACTAGGTTGGAGGATGACTGCAAAGACACCTCCTTTGTTGTCGCCTACAATGCTTGTTTCGGCAAACTTATAATTTTCGCGTCGAAGAAATTCTTCTACACTAGGCTTCAGTTTACTTTGTTTCTTGCTCAAACCTAGGGAGCCAGAATGGTGGCCGGTGCCAGTGACAATGTATACTATTCCTTCGTAGGATTTGAGGGCCTCGAATCTTTCTTGAATCATGGATAGAGCCTCGTCAACGTGAAGACCGTGAAGATCGATAAATGCTTCATTCTGATTGCGTTGCTCAAAGATACGTCGACTGGCCTCATTGTGCATTTGTTGCATCAATTGATTATAGTATTTCGCTTCGTTTGAGTACGCCTTGGCTTTAGCTCCGTCTCCTTTCATATAATACGCCGTAGCTCTACTGAAAAATCGGTTTCGTAGCATACCATACTTGATAGCTTGCTCACGCTACATAACTGTTAGTAATCGCCCTTCAAATAAACATTCCCATTGTACCTGTTGCAGATACTGCGTGTTTAGTGCACTGCCAGTTTCCAGCCATGGTATGCGGACAGGCTGTTTGAGTTTCTGCAATAGACGCGGCTCTATCGCAGGAGTTCCCTTCTTTGGAGCTTGCTTGTTTGTTACTTTGCCGGTTCCTTTCTTTTTTGCGGCTGCTGCAAAGTTGATGGCCGGCTTTTTGTTGCTTGCTGGAGGCGATTTGATCTTTGCAGCGGTTGCAAGATCAGGAAAGTCCTCAGTGGTAACTGAATTTGTTTCTTTTGGCGGAACATTTCTGGGAACTTTTTTGGATGCGCTTAAATCAGGATACTCGGATTCATCGAATCGGAGAGGTTGTTGCTTTTGAGAGGGCGTTGTTGGTGACGGATTGCTAATCTTTGATGCGACTTCCTGGACGTCAATGTGGTGGGAGAATTCGCAGTAGTCGCCTTTCAAGCAGGAACCTTGAAGCCTTCAAAACATTTAGCAACTAGACTGACCGTTGCTAAGAAACTGACAAACATACCAGAACTTGCACACCTTGACCTGCAGATCGTGCGCGAACCAGCAATCCTTGCGGTAACACTCTCCAGCCAGGAAATGCCGGCATACTTGGCGTTTCTTTGGAGTTGATTCTGTTGTTGAATTTGGAGGGGATGGCTGGGCGTTTGTAGCAGAAGATTGTGCCGATGCAGGCTTTTTGCGACTCAGTAAGGCCTCTATCGCTCGATCCAAGTCATAATCATGCTGTTCCAGGGCTTCCACCAAATCCGCTTGACTGACGTCCGTAAAGATAGACTCCAGCATTTGCAAGGATGACATGTCTTCTCCTACGTTTTCGGCCTGTGATTCCTCCAAAGAAGGATTGGTCACTGATAACGATAGCCGATTCATATCTTGAATCGTTTCGGCATCGAGTAAATGTCCGTGATAGTATTGCAACGTTGGATCAAACTCGTTTTCGTCCTCGTACGAGTAAGGCTCAAACCGATTCCACCATTCGTCTCTCGTCTGGTTCTCGTTTTCCCAAATATTTCTTACAGAGGACTCCATTTCGGGTTGTCCATGTGTTGATGTGTACCACGACGCCGATGAGTTCTTTGAGAACCACGGAGACTGTGCCGTTCCGTTGAAGTTAGTCACCGGCGTTGTCACAGAAGATTTCAGTGTCGATGTTACGTCGGCATCAAAGTCGTCCAGTAAATTGGTACTCAAGAGATGCTCGCTGAGATCGACATCATCGTAGTCTTCATCTTTTGAATCAAATGGATCAAATGATTTTACTGTGTTGGATGGTGAGAAAGGGGCTACGTTGACGTCAAGCGACGTAGGAAGTCGCTCTGGTAGTGGCGATGCAGGGGGGATGGGCTCCCAAGATCCATTGGGAGAAGATTGGGTGGAACCAGAGCGAGAGAAGAGCTTGGGGTAACAAAAAAATCATATCAGCTTCAATCAACGTTCGTCGTCAAGCATAAGTGAACTCCTTACTTGGAAAGGACGGACGTGCTCTTGTTGCGTAGAATCGTTGGTCTTTATCTTTGACTCTGGTCTTTTCAAGTCATCTGTCAAGATCCTCTAGTTTCAAGAGAAGCTGCGCGAGGATAAACAACTTACGTTTCAAGGGCAGGAAAAGCTATAGTCCACTTGTCATCAGAACCTGAATGATTCCCAGACATTGGCAACAAGCACGATGTCAAGATGTACTCTGGAAAACAGAATTGGTTTCTATGCAAAAACGCACGCTTTTTTTTCGGAGCATCAAAA
>KK100192.1:106713-125951 GCA_000611695.1 Rhizomucor miehei CAU432 | reverse complement strand
ACGCTTGTACCCGTCAGCAACACATGACAAGTCAAACGACTGCAACTCGAGCTTTGGAGGAATGTGCTACGCGGTTGAATGTGCCAAATGACTACAAGGAAAGCGCTCTAGATCTACTCTCTACCTACGCTTTAGAGCTTCCGGTAAAAAATTGGCCAGTGGAATGCGCGGTTGCTTCCTTATATACCACGACTTGCAACGTGCTATCCGGATACAACTTGTACGATTACATTCTGAATGCCGAGATCGATAAGCAAGCTCTACACGAGATCTACAATAGGCTTCAAAATTTGCTGTCAAAAGACAAGTTCGATGCATTCAAATACGAGAAAGGGTACCTCGAAGCGAAAATGGACGAAGTGGCAGGCGCCATTAGAGATCCACTAATAGAAATGCTTAATATCGAATCGCCTGCCGACCAGAGAGATTTGCGGGACATTTCACAGAGCATTATAGAAATAGCAGTACTTTCCAGCGAATCCACCGGTCGAAATCCCACGCCTTTTGTTGCAGCTGTAGTAGTGCTGGCATTTTTGACCCAGCACGGCGAGCAAATAGCAGCTGACGCAAAGAAGAAAAAACGTTCACGGCGTACCAACGGGATTGATTGGGATAGGCTTGGATCAATTATGGGGCGCAGAGGGCAAACCATTCGAAATCGGTACAATGAGCTTGTAGAGATACTATGCACCTACGCACGACGACTTCCGATGTATTCCCGCATGAGACTCGACAAGAAAAACCTGCACGTTCATTTGAGGGACATCCTGTTAATGAGCAAAGCCATCCACGGCGAAACCAGCAACTTTGTATCGTCCCTTGCTATAACGCCTCCAGCGTGGCAAAAGCAGCAGCAAGAAAGAAGAAACCGACAGCGAGAAATTCAAGAAGTATATCAAGCTTTGAGGACAAATACACATTTTACAAGACTATCCGCAGCAGCTCAACTCGTTTATGTCTTGATGGCATCGGGCGTCCCAGCTGGAGCGATCGAGGGTATGAAGGAGCGACATCTATTGGAGCAAGCGGAAGCATTGTTACGACAACGCAGATATGATCGCCATAATTTACAAAGGAAGACGGTGGATGAGACGGATATGCCTGAGCATGAATGCAATTTATACCTTGTAAATGAAGATACCCCGTAGCAAAAGTTACATATATGATTGCAAGCAAGAGTGAAAAGTTTTATTTACAGTGATGAAAGATGTGAGGAGTAGATTACTGTTTGTTTGCGGATTTAGGAGTGCTGTCTTTAAAAGTTTGAGCGATTTTGTTAATATTTAGTGTCCAGGCGTTCGCTGCAGAGGATATCGCGGCGTTACTGATAAATTCTTTATAAACAGCTTGTGCACCGTGACTATCCCGAGCTGTCATCATGGCGAATAATGCATAGTAGTATGTACGGATCAGAAAGCATTGCTTGTCTGTTGTCTGCGGTCTGTTTGGTAGCAACCAGGCTCTTCGAATACCGTCAAAATCGCTCACAGAGAATGCACAGTGGAGCAAGATATCGTACGTGTGATAATCGGGATTCACACTTGAGGGTATGTGCTCTGCTGCATCCTTGTCGCTAAAGACGGGTCGATTCACCATCTCTTCAAATACGGCTTTTACCATTGGGTACCAGGCTTTCTCTCGTCCTAGTCCGTACATCAAGGCGTTGTAATGGATCGTGTTTCGTTCGGCATCTGTAGCTTTAAGTCGCTCCCAGAATCTCCAAGCTGCTTCAGGCATGTCCATCCGGCCGTATGCTGTCAGGACAGCGGTGTTTGTGATTGGGTCGGGTTCGAGTCCACGGTTGATTATTTCATCGTAACATTCTCGAATTGCAATAGCATGTAGCTCACGCCTTGATCGATCATGACATTCCTCGGCCGTTAGCCACTTTGCTTCCAAATCCCGTTCTCCAGCTAGTCCATGAGCTTCAATGAGAACTGACAGCGCTGCTTCATCAAGATCCTGTAGTGTAGCGTTTGATTCTTTGCCATATCCTCGTAGAATATTGATCGCCTTTAATGGATCCTCGTGAGTAGGAGAGTCGATGTACATGGTTGCAAGCACAGTGTAGGTCGCCAGGGAGACAGGAATTTTTCGATCCACCATTTCACTGAATAAGCTATACGCCTTTTTGTACTCGTTTGCCTTGGCGTAACCCTGCATAACCGGTGTGTATAAATAATCATTAGGCTGAAGGTTGAACGGCGGTTTCGACATCAGATCCAAAATGAAGCGTGCTCTTCGTAGCTCGTTAGCTTGAACGTAGCCGACTACTAGATGTGCAAAGACGTATTCGTTAGGTTTAAAACCGGCATCCATCATAGCCTTGACTGTCCTCTCCGCAGTCTCCATATCCTTTTGCAGCACGGCATTGCGTATCTTGATGGCGTAGGTGTGCATATCGTGCTTTGAGATCATTGACTCCATGGACTCCAGGATGGTAAGCAGCGTCTGTTTTTGTAAATGCCCTGAGCGAGTTTTTCCATAGGCATCGAGCAAGATATTAAGTGTTGAAATATGTGGCTTAATACTCTGTTCCTGCATCGTCTTGAAAATGCTTTCGATGCCGGATGCATTGTGCACTTTGGCGTATGCAGAAAATAATATATTGAATGTCACGGTATCTGGTTTGATGCCTTGTTTCTCCATGGTATGTAGTAAAGATAGCAGTTTTGAAAGGTAGCGTGTTTGTTGTTTGTGGTCGACTCGTTTTAAGCGCGAAAGGTATGCGGAGGCCATCCGATTGAAGGTATATACGGTTGCAGTTTCATTGCAGAATAGAGACATGTTGCGAAACACTGCTTCGGCCCGCTCAACATTGTCTAGTTTATCCAAAATATGGAGGGAGGTGCAGAATTCCTTGTCGCTCCAGTAACGGCCGCCCCGTTGAACGTGCATCAGAAGCATATCGAGACGTTCCTGGTATACTTTTGGTGTCTTTGATACATCTGGATCTATGATAACGTCTGCCTGCAGACTGGCAAGGAGTTTCTGTGCAGTGACGAGAGGAACAGTGACGTTTGGCCGCGCAGCAATGGATGAAAAGAGCGCCCAAGCTTCAGAATGCTCGTGCTTTTCCAGAGTTGTATGTATCGATACGACAATGGACATTAGCTGAGGACTGAGGACGTGTTTGTTGACTCTTTCGATGATGTGATGCGGAACACGACGTTTGCTGAGTGCCTTCTCTCGCTGCTCTTCTTGAAGGGATCTCGCAGCTCCTTTGTCAATTTCTTCAAGGTACATTGACATCGTATCGGCGCTCCCTGTCAAAGTGCATGGTTGTTAATTGACCGGTCATTTGTGCGAACAGTATACGCAAATGCGATACCTCTACAGGCGCAAGTGGAACTGAATTTGCGCCGTGGTGTAGATCGCGTACTGGTTGCTCGGGCACAACTGATATATTCGCGAAACAAAAACATTCGCCATTGTTCAAGTAGTCTGCGATTTACTTGCTGTCTAGTCGCGGACCGGCACGACCAGAGTACCATAACCAGTCCCTTACTGTAAAAAAAGTATAAGAAATATGGCGAGTTTTTTTTGCGCCCGGAAAAGTTTGCCTCTGAGATCCAAATTCAGCATTCGGCCGCCAGACAGATGTGAATGCTGCCAGGGGGACTCGCAAACATCAAACCGAGTTGACAGCAGTATATACCACCACACTTTTGAGTTTGCATCGAACGCTATTTAAACTGGGTCTCTTGCTGTAGTCACATTAGAGGTTTCAAATCAACCTTTTAGCCAAATTTGATTATGCAGAAAAGAGACAAAGAAGAAAAAAAATATACAAGAATGCTACTTTGGCGATTAAGACTAGGATTGTCGTTGATGATCAGGTGCTATATGCAAGTTTCCAAATTGTTGCTGAAACTGTATTGATCCCGCACGTTCTCGGGTGGCAGACGACTCCATTAATCGTACCGGTTCATGCTGCTGTTGCTGTGATAATGCGCTTTGTCGCATAGGTATAGGCGATTGCATTGGTTTCTGTGTAGAGTACATGTCGCTTGTGAAGTTTGCATTCTCTGGAACGCTTTTCCCACTTTTTATGCTTTCAATCATGTGTTCCAGTTCCTGGATCCTCTCGTGGTATCGTGTCACCATCGCTTGTAACTCTTTGATGTGATCGACAGATAATTTGAGAATGGTTCCCTTATTGATTGCTCTCGTCGTTTGACCGTTTTGACTGGGCACCGTCATGACATTCGAGCTCGTAGGGGCAGTTTCGATGAGATGGTCAGGTAAAAGCGAGCATAGTTCTACAACGAACCGCTTTGGTGAGTTTACTGGTCCAATTTTGCTGCATATTCTACTGCAAATACCATGAATGCGTTCATTGATATTATCGCGCCGTCGTCTTTCGACTGCGTTGTGGGACTCCCTTCTCCGTCGTCGCTTTTCAAATATTTCCTGCAAACTTTAAAATATTCCAAAACAATAAACTGTTTCGATTCATTCCATTCTGGGCTGGCTATCACTTACTGCCGTTGAGCCAAGGGGTCCTCGTCGTCCCCGGTGATGCCTTCCAGGTGACTGGTTGAATTTGATGGTGATACCACCAAGTCGCGCCCTGCGCCTCCGTAGAAAGGTGGGGACTGCCCAAAAGATGAACCAGTCGAATCTACGCTGGTACCGAGCCAGCTTTGGTCACCAAACTGTATACTGCTGCGTCCCGGTCCTGTAGGACTCATGGCTATCGAGGCTGCGCCAAAGCTACCTTGGCGTTGGTGTTGATACGAAGGTATCACCCGATTGCTTCGTGCAACAGGAACGGCTCCAACAGTCGTGTGCGGGCTGTTATTGTTTGGTGAGTTAGCAGTATCCATATGAAACTGTTGTTGTTGTTGCTGTTGCTGTTGTGTAGGGGAGTACATGGATAGAAAATGAAAACAAGAAAGAAAAAGAGAGACGAAAAAACAAGTTTGGGCGATGAGAAACAGGTTCCTTTTTTGCTCGGGCTGTGTTTGCCGACCCCTCCCCTTTTCTGTGCAATGGTTCAAATTACAAAAATAATATATACTCTTCGTGAGAAAAAAAGCAGAATGACATAACACGACGCTTTATATGAGTGGCACGGGCCTCAAAGTTACATTCGTGGAGTTACAGATTACCAATGATCGAGGGAAGGATAAGGAACTACTCCAGACTTGCTTTTTTCCTGTTGCCACCGATCCAAGTATCCAGACATCTTCTTGCGACTTTTTTCACTGCCCACGTTAACAGTTGGGATGATCCTGCGAATGTCGAGACTTGCGATAAAAGCTGCGAGCTCTCGAAAGCTGGAATGTTCCGAATAAGGGACACCGTATATCTTGACACGGGACGTCGATGCACGTTGCGGTCTCAAGACCACTTGTGTCTCCGTAGGAGCAGCAATGATCTGCTGTAGCGACATATCGACAGACTCTTGTTTATCGGATGACTGAAAAGTCCAACCTGTTGGACGAAATGCAACGATGGATGTAAAATATGGCTCAAGTTTGGCCAGGTAGTCATTCAAATTCTATTATGATTTGTATGTGTAAATTGATTGTCTTTCTTTCATGCATAACAATGATGCAACTTGCCTGCACTTTCAAGTCTCCCAACGGTAGGACATGGACCTGTGCATGGTGTGGTATAGAAGTCAAGAAGGATTCCAGCTCCTCATTTTCTTGACATTTAATGATTTGACGTTTCTTGTCACTGACATAGATTTTGGCATTCAGAGTCTTAGCGATTTCTGTATCCGCCTCAGTGAGAAAGCATTGTCAAATTAAGGTTTTTTGTTTCCTTACCAAGAAAGATCTTTTCCTTTCCGATAGTATATGTGCCCACAACAAATAATACTTTTGATGACGGTCTCCGTGCAACGGCGCCATCCTCTTGCTTGAACCATTTGTCTAGGCAATTTTGTGGTACTCCATCTTTGCGTTGCTCTTCTCGTTCGTTCGCCACAGCCTCTTGAGCAACATTGCAAGCAGCACGGATTACTTCAGGTTGCGGAGGGAAGGAGTACTGGGCATCAAGGTATGTGGTATCAAGATATAGAGTGTCGATGGCAGCATTTTTTGGTTGTCGTATTGATGGGTGCAGGCACATGCGAGGAGTTGCTCGGAAATCTCCCGTGTGAAGATGCCGCGCCACAGTGCCATCTGGCCGCAGTATTTTGAAAAGGAACAGAACAGATCCAGGACAATGGTTGGCGTCAATTAAAGAAACCTTGATCGTATCCTTAAGCGAGTACTCCTCGTCCATAGGTAATGCGCAAATGTATTGTTTCTTCACCTTGAGCTCCTGCTCAAGAAGGTTGGCTGTTATCCGCGAGCAATAGATCGTTCCATGAGACCATGTTTTCCCAAGACCATGAAAGTGATCGCTATGGAAATGTGACAGAAAATAGCCTTCGCAGTTTGGTATTTTCCCATAGGAAAAGGCATCGATAACATACGGGGTATCTATTCGATTGATTATTATCCATTGGGCTAGAGATGTATATTATCATGGCATGTATCTACCTTGCATCCATTTGTAAAATGGGCATTTGCGATTAGTTGCTTTTTTGTTGCCTTTTGATACGGATGTTGAAGGAACAGACGTTCGCTTGTTTTGGATCTCTGTTAGAGGATATATAAAGCGTTCTCTTAAACTTCGCCACAAGGATGATTCTTGAGGCTCATCCTCTTTATTTTCTGATTCTGTTGCTGTGTGTGTCGCTTTGGGTGTGCTTATTTCTCGGTTGCCTTCCTGTGCAGGATTATTGGAAGGCTTGACGTCTGTATTATCCACAGCATTCTCTGACGTTTCTCCTTGAATGTTTGAGCATTCTGCAAGTGAAAGTTTTATCGCTTTTTCAAGATCACGTTGGAATCTGCTCTCGTCATCAACAACGTTTGGTCGAGCAGTTGCTGCATTGCTGTTACTGCCTTGGGAAAAGTACTGCTGCAGCGTCTTCTGTTGCCCTGGTAATGTGCCAACTGTCTTTTTCTTCTTTGCGCTGCGTTCAATTTGAGAGATGGCTTTTCGTTTCGTTAGATGCACTTTTGCACTGCTCATGGTGCGATTGCCCTGAGCTGCGAGAGGTGAGCGACGCGTCAAAACGCGTTCTCGTGAAATTGCTGAATTAAAGGTCACATTCTTGCTAAGCATCTAAGCATGATCTTTCTTGACATTTATTCGAATATGCCCGTCAGTCTACCATGCAGCACCAGAGAACAAGCTGAAGGGAGAAATATAGCGTGTTTTTTTTAATCAACAAAACTTGTGAAAACAAGCTTATTCATGAAAATGATGTAGTCGGCTATGCACACAAGCAAGTAATTTGCTTCTCTTTTTTTTGCAGGTCGGGCTTGCTCATTCGAGCACCAAATATGCTCCTGTACATATCTTAGAAAGCAATGTCCTCATGACTACAGCAAGTCCAAAAGTAGTTCATGACTAGACACCTGAACATTGTCTTGCTATACAACTCCATTTCCAATTTCGATATTTTGAATAGACTGTGATTGCACTCATTGCAGCAACAGCTTTTATTACAGTTGACGATTGCTTCCTATTGTTGATAGGACCAAACGTTCTTCAAAACTGGGTAAGATGTAACCATTTGAGTTTTTCCCAGAAATGCATATTTCCTCAGGAACATTCGAATACTTACAGCCGTCCTGAGTTGCCAGACGGTTGAGAGCGTCGTCGGCCTCAGCTTCACGGCGCACATAGCCAGCAAAGGCATATGTAGTGAAGTGGTTGGTCAAGCGGCCGTTTTCGTCAACGTGACCGACGTTGATCTGGACCGAGGCGTGATCCTTGGCAGTGATCAAGCGATTGGTGGCAGAGCTTTTTTTTCAGAAACGGAATCAGGCTGCAAAGTCATGTAATCGATCCCGCATTCCCGATAGTTACCACTTGCGAGGAATGTAGAGGTCAACTAGTTTTCCATCAGAGTTCTCCATTGCGTAGCTTTTCCAGAAAGTTAAGGATGGGAAAGCTAGATTACGAGAGGAAGGGAAGGAACTTGTTTTGATTGCTCTTCGGGTTTTCTGAAGCGTCGGGATTCTCGCTGTGTTTGGAAGGTTGTTCCGCTTTGGACGCCATTACAGAAGGGAAGAAGAAAGAAAGCTTGGTTCAAAATACATAGAAAAGAGATAGCAGTTGACATATTTCGTTATCCAAATGTACCATTGCTGTAGTACTGTATTTTAGAGCATGAGACAAGATGCATTTTGTTCATCAGCAGCAACATACAGACGCTGAGTCTCAATTAAGCCATATGCGTGTGCCGAAGAAGAGAGTTGTTCGCTTTTTCCTATTCTTCTTGGTCGTTGCACAGTGTATGAGCCTGCAGATTCGATCGGGCGCCTTCAAGTTTTGAATAAATTTGCTTCTGATCAGCTGAAGGATATGCACAGCACGGCCCGTTTCAGGTACTGCAAAAGCAATAACTTTCGAAATCTACATGCAAGAAGCTAAACATGCCTAAAATACTAGAGAATTAAGCATACAATCGTCAGCAACAGTGGAAAACGGAAAATTTTTTGACAACTACGTCGAGGGAGGTCCGTTTCTCTGAAAGTCAGATGCCAAGCTGCAGCGTCACTCAAATGAATACATAGCAGATTCGAAGGTTGCAACAGCGTCAAACAGCTATAGCTGTCGTGCCAGTACGATTCGCAGCATAAGTGGACGAGTAAACGAGCCAAACAAATATGATGACGGGGACGGTCATGACTGGAATCGCTTCCATGGCAGTCAGGAGACCACCTCGCCCAAGGACGAATCTGCTACCAACAATATTGCTAGTCATGCACGGCTGCAGACAAGAAGTTCAGAAGACTTGGTCGTTGATGACTTTGGAGAGGAGGAAAATGCCAGCAAGTTTCATGCTACAACCAGCATGGGCGAGGAAGCTTCAAATGGTGCGTTGTTGTAGATGGTGGATATGGAGACCGAATGTATTGATTACCAAATTAGATGAGACGGAAATGGAAGTGACGTTTGACCTTCCCTCTGCGACCGCTGAAGCCATGGAAACGTATGAAACCATTAAAGCCAACATCTATCTCGGCTCTGCCAACGGAAGATCCATTGCATCCGAATCAATGCCTTGCGAGTGCAAATATGAACCCGGTTACGATGACCCTGAAGCTGCATGTGGCAATGACAATTTCTGTATCAACAGGATGATGTTTATGGAATGTGTTGCAGATGATTGTCCTTGTGGTCGATACTGCCAGAATCGTCGGTTCCAGCTGCGGCAGTATGCGCGTGTGGATGTAATTCGTACAGAGAAGAAGGGTTACGGTCTACGTGCCTTAACTGATCTCCCCCCGTGAGTGGTAGACAGTCTAGTATAATCATATGACTATATCTAATATCGCCTTCTCTCTATAGCAACACGTTTATCATGGAGTATTTGGGCGAAGTAATATCAAACAGCGAATTTGTGCGTCGGACTCGTGCATACGAATTGCAAGGTGTTCAGCACTATTATTTCATGACACTCAAAACCGACGAGGTACTGTCCGGCTAGAAAGAATGATGCTTGGCTGAGATGAGCTGATCAACGGTACAATAGATCATTGATGCTACCAGGAAAGGTTGCCTCGCACGATTTATTAACCATTCATGCAACCCAAATTGTGTAACCCAGAAGTGGGTGGTTGGCAAATCAATGAGGATCGGCCTGTTTACTGCTCGACATATTAAGGCTGGAGAAGAGTTGACCTTTGATTACAAGTTCGAGCGATATGGGTATGTACAGTTGAAAGGGAAAAGGTTTGAACTATCAATTTTGACTTAGGTGTGCCACAGAGCTGCTGCACAAGTTTGCTATTGCGGGGAGCCAAACTGCAAAGGTTTCATTGGTGGTGCCGCTCAAGAAGAGGAAGACGAACAAGTAGCATCACGCGTACAATACGCTGAAGAGTATGAGGAGCAAGGACGTCCTGGACTGAGGAGGAAGAGAGGAAGACCACGCTCTATACAGCCACTGCATGATGTGGATCAAGTCTTGAACTTTGTCAAACAAATGCTGGATTCTGTCGGCAAAGCTGCCTTGGTCAAAAAGTTGCTCCAGCGGCTTGAAATGACCAATCCTGAACACTCTATCGGAAGAGATGTATTGAGAAAGTTTGTGCGTCTGCATGGACTCAAAATGCTAAAGTTTTGGCTGGGTGAATGGAAGAATGACGAAGAAATAGTCGAAAAAGTGGGTTCCTTCATTCCATTCTCGCATGGAATATATTGGCTGATAAGAAGTCATACATTTAGGTTCTTTTGGTGCTGCAAAAACTACCTCTATCCAATCGCAATGGATTAGATGATGCTGATCTATTTACCGTCCTTCAAAAGTTCGTTGAATACGACAATGAAAGTATCAAGTCCAAATCACAGGAACTTCTCTCGTCATGGAGCAACTTGAAAACCGTCTATCGGATACCAAAACGTATCGTAAGTTGAGAAAGATACTTAAGAAGATTCCACTGTTGACTAAGCTTTCACAGAGCACAGAGTCCGCCCCTACGAGTCCAAGAGGAGGTAAGTCTTGTGCTGTGTATATCGTTGATATAACGTATCTAAAATCTTTGGCAGATAGCAATGATCTTTTGGAAGATTCTGGACGAGACAGTAACGCTGCAAGGTCCAAGAAAGCAGATTGCAACAGCTCACGGGCATTTTTCGATCCTGATAATGATTATTATGAGTATCTGCGATTGGATTCGACCCTGGACGACGTACAACTCGTCATGCGGTTTCCGCCACAACCTCCGCTCCCTCGAGCTCCTCGTGCCATGGTATACTGGGGATTAGCTGTGAATTCTGGTGAATGGCAACAGTACATATCAGACCATTATCAAGAAATTTCGTATCCTGAATATTATGTCTCTTATGATATTCAAAATGCGTATGCTGGAGTAAACGTTCCTCGAATACCATTTAAGCGGCATCAAGGTATAAATGATGATACTCAATATACTTGTGTTAAACTAACAGCATTTCCAGCGCCAGCAGGTACCTATGGATCTCACACCGCTACGATGACGAAATCTGGGGAGGTGACAAGTTCATCCACTCAAGCGACATATCCGACACCAGGTGTCGACAGCAGTGTAATACCAGATGGCCCGAGACTGCCACTGAATTGGAGATATGCTATTACAGAGGATGGCAAAACCTATTACTACAATATTATTACTCGTAAGTCGCAGTGGCATTTTCCCGACGAGAAGGCAAGCACTGTAGAAGGAGTGAATCAAGAACGGATGGAGGAATTTTCACATCAGACGGGGGAGTCTGCGCAGAGGAGACAGCCATCTGGCGCTGATGCCAGTCCTGCCACATCGATGATCCATAAATCGCCGCAAATTTTGACGCCTTCAGCAAGTACCAACGGATCTAATGATGTGGAGGGATCTGGACTGGATGAGATCGAGTTAAAAAGGGAAGTGGGAAAAGTGGTTACAAAATATCTGACTGTCAAGCAGCAAGAGCTTTGGCATGGAGACAAACGATTATTTAAAGAGCTTGCGCGCAAGGTAAGGAATACTAGCTGTGTCTATATATGCTGATTCCTAAAACTCTTGCTGTTTTAGCTTACTCACCATGTTGTGCATCGGGAAATGCAATCCAAACGCAAGATAAAGAGTATGACGAGTGCTTTGCGTGCAAAAATTGAAAGCTTCATGGAGATGCACGGCGCAGATTTTGCTGCTAAACTAGATCCATCCGCGAAATGATCCCTCATTACTCTGCATCGACTTCCCTATTTGTGCATGATACTGTTCATCTTGTAATAGCTAGTCATTTGTCACCCACTTGTAAATATACATTTCTATTCAACTGATGCTTTTTGTAGTGTAAACTAGAGCTTGTTTTGATGCTTTACTTGATCCTGGAAAGATACAAAATGCATCTAACTCTGAGGACGGGGTTCTAGAGGTTACAAAGCATACGAAAATTTAGAAAGATGCGCTGATATAGCCTTTGGATTAATAAATGTGTCATAAAACTGAGAAGCAGATGGGAATACAAGGTAGTCGATATATCAGGATAGTCTTTTACTGGGTTTTAGTCATCGTATAGATAATTACAAAGGCGTACCTTAGTATCGGTAACCCGCCCCTTGTTTGCAGTAATGAAATTCTCCAATTATGGTAAGGAGGTCCATCACAACAAAACAATTTTTTCTGTGCCCGAAGTTGTCTGACGGCCTTTGCTTTTCTTTCCGGTCCTTCTCAAAGCGAATCTATTTTCGCCCTTTTGCTTCTGTGCATTATACATTCCCTGCACAACGAAGCTGCAGTTCTCTTCAAGGATTTGACAAGCGAACACTGATCGAGCTTGTGCTACTGTCTGTCATATGTGTCATATATGGATCCACGTGATTTGCTGGATATACCTGGGATCCTTAGTAGTGGCAAGGCATCTTCTACGTCCGAGTCGTAAGCATCTGTTATATAGATTACACAAAGCGGTTCGCTGAGCGTAATCATCTATTTTAGAAGCAATGCCACACAGCAAAGCGATTCTGCAAGCTTACCAACCACTCCTTCCAATCAAATATTGGCATCATCTTCTTCGCCTTCATCTTCTCCGCAAACGATAAATGCAACAAAAGAACCGAGCGCGGCTTCGAGTGCTTCAAATAATAGTTCATCTGCAGATCCATCCGCTACCGATCCGCTGGAACCTGCATCGTCGTCAACAAGTGCTCCTCCGCCGAGCGGGTCCAGTCGGGATACCAACAGCGCAACAAGCACATTAATTACGCCGACGCCTGAACCAACAACCATCAGCAGCAGCAACTCGATACCTGAACCAATTGATAGCATTCCCTCACGATATTCCAACACTGTGCCTCCAATTTCAAGCACCAGTGTAGCATCCGACGGTGGTAGTAGCAGTAGCATCCCCTCCAGCTCTTCTCCCAGCAATGTTATACCGACATCGATAACTCCTAGCTCGAATACACCAATTGTATCGTCCTCATCGACTACTCCAAGCTCCCTACAAAGTTCCTCTACGTATTTTCCCCCGGTCATTTCATCCTCTTCGTCGTTGATGTCTTCCATGACACCTACTTCTTCGAGCTTATCTTCACCGACAATGCCTGCCACCAGAACGTCTTCCAGCTCACCAACAGGTATATGAAATTACATTTTCCATAAACTACGTGGAATCAAACAATAATCTTCTTCTTCTTATAAAGCATCAAACATTACCACAAATACCGACCCGTCTAGTACCGGAACGATAGTTGGTGGAGTAGTAGGTGGCGTCGTTGGTGCTGGAGCTGTCTTGGGTAAGAAGTAATGACATGATTTACCAAAGGGAGAACATTTACTGAACTTGATCCGCCTTAAAGGTATAGTCGTTGCTATTCTTATGATGCGAAGAAAACGAAAACAAAAGAGCTATCCAGATGGCGACGATCAGATCTTCAACGATACTGGCTACGACTACGATAATTCGAGTCAATGGTCTCCCATGTCCAACCACGCACAAGTCCCTACAATCTCTGCACGAGCATTCGTGTCGCCACCCGTGTATGGCAACAATAACATGCTACATGAGGCTTACCCATCCAACTATCCAATGCAGGCAATGCTTACTCCACACAATGCATATCCTTGGCAGGAACCTGCCGAATACACGAGTTATTACCAGTACAATAACGAGGACAGGTCGACTGTCGGCGGTAATAATTCCGAACACCGGCAATCAACGGTACCCAGGCCACCTTCGGCTTATTACGATCGAGGACCAGCAGTCGTACAGTCAGCAACATTCTCGAATGGAGCTCAGCAGGATGCTTTTCGGCCTTTAGATAAGCCAGATGCTAGAGACTAAGCAAAGCACGAGCCCACGTGGCCAGTTGGATGAGTCCTTTCGATCTGCCCCCACTTCCGCGCATTACACGCAAGCATAAATAAAAATGTAACACTGTACCATAGTGACTAACCTATCTTTTCACGAGAAACGTGTCTCATGAAGATTTCTCAGGCGTTCATTGAAGTACATTCGAGCTATACCCAGCTTTCTCAGCAATGATCCAGCTTATATGCGAAAAACCTTATCATACACTCACTGTCATTAATGTGTCTCAATAATCATGTGAAATTCGCTGTTCCTAAAGAGGCTTTCTTGCCACGCTCATACAAGCGATAATTTTCCATTTCGGGAAGATCTAGGCGATGCAGAACTTAATTTTAAAACGCTCAAGCTCGACATGTCTGCAACACACTGGCAACCACTTTTAGGATGGCTTTGTTTTTTACGAAAAATCCCACGCTCCATTTTCTTTGCATAGTAGGCTTCAAATGGAAGGAAGTGCAAATGCAATGGAAGAAGTGCTGATTTAAAGGAAAAGAGAAAATATATGTGTCAACGTCAATTACCTGTGCTACGTCCGTGCATCGTCGAATCAGATCGACGCTTGCGACCATCTGCTTCAGTTCTTAACAACGACATATCTTGATCGCTTTTTTCGAGGTATGGATTTACCGGATGGAATGGTGACCACATGGTGTAAGTCATTGGTCATTTCAGAAGACTGAGCGTTACACGCGCATCAAAGATGATGTTCGACGCATAATGGTTTTAAAAAAGGTTATCCGTTGGATTATCCGCGCACTCGATCCTTTCTATTTAAAAGGATTTGGAGATCTTTTGTTGGAAAACTTAATCCTTATCGAACGTGTTATTTAGTTGCCATGAAAATTGGCTGGCTCCTACCACTCCTTTCCTCGGCTATTGCAACAGCAGCTGCTGCTGCTGCCATTGTGCCTGGCAAGAACTTTGATCGCGTTGTCATTATCGTCCACGAAAACCAGGACTATGCAAAGGTTGCTGAAGATCCTTACTTCTCCAGCATTGCAAAGAACCACAATGGTAAAATGATAAAAATCATTCAGGATTGCGCTTAGAGAACGAAATAATTCACTCGTTGTTACATTTAGGTATTGTCACAACCAACTTTTTGGCCTTGACTCATCCTTCCCAGCCAAACTACGCAAGTTTCCCTTACACTTTATCTCACATATTTTGACATGTATATATTTATTGAGATATATATGATAGATCGGTATGATTAGCGGCTCGACATCGGGTGTGTTTTTGGACTTTGACTCCAACATTGACCGCAACTCCATCGTCGATCTTTTGGATGCTAAAAGCGTGTCATGGAAAGCTTATATGGAATCGTATCCAGGTGTGCTTGAAGAAAACAGAAGAGAAATGTCATAAATGCTTTGCTGACCAAAATTAATACGAATAGGCAATTGCAGTTCTGGCACATCGTACGGTACTTACCGCCGCAAGCACAATCCATTCATTTCTATGGACAATATCCGCAATAACGCCACGCGATGTGCCAACATTGTCCCTGCAACCCAACTTGACGAAGACATTGCTAACAATGCTGTTCCTCAATTTGTCTTTTACACGCCAGATGTAAGTCAGAAAAAAAAGGCTTTACGATGTAGACCTAGCTTTTTATTAAAGACGACTGATCCTCTTTACTGTAGATGAACAACGATGGCCATGGTAAGGCAGTGACAAAGGATATGTATTGCTATCATCACAATCTAAATGATCCGGTTACTACTATAGACACCAGCCTTGCTTACTGTTCAAACTGGACCAAGACTTGGCTTGAGCCTCGTCTCAAGGAGCCTGCATTCACTAAGAACACCTTGTTTATCTTGACTTGGGATGAGGCTGCCAATTATCTTGCCAAGAATCAAATCTACACTGTCCTATTTGGCGATGTCATTCAAAGGAGCTCACAGACCGACGGTGTGGCATACACACATTATTCGATCCTCAAAACCATCGAAGACAATGTATGCAGTACAAGCTTTCGCGAGCAATTCCTGGAAACATACTGACAATTTTTGCACTTACATAGTGGGATTTGGGCAACCTCGGTGAAAACGATGTTGATGCTACACCATTCATCTTGAAGGATCAGGCAGGTGCGTAACCATTTGCACCTATCCTAGCATACATTTTATATCCTGGTCCATTTTTATTTATTATCTTATATCAATAACATGTTTATCTCTGATATATCTGTATAAATAGAAAACGGTGCCTCTGCCAAAATCAAAAATGTGGTCTTGCTCATGATGGAGAATCGAAGCTTTGATCGTATGATGGGATGGTTCAAGTAATTACTACTTCGAAACAGGCGACAGCGATAGTGATCGTGATTAAGTGTATGTTTGCTAGGTACAATGATAAGATCGATGGTCTGACTGGCAACGAGTTTAATTATGTTGATCCCACCAACACTTCAAGCCCCAAAGTGTATGCCACCAATAATGGACTGCTTATGGATCCTCTAGACCCCAACCACGGTTACCAAAACGTTACGTATCAAATCAGTGGCGATCCTAACCTCGCATCCGATGCTCCTATTAGAAACGCTACAATGGGTGGTTTTGTTGGCAGTTTGGCTGCGACATATCCCGAAATTGCAAACAACTTGACGGCACTTCGGCAGGCTATGGACGGTTTCGATCCTGCAAAGATTCCCATCACCTACGAACTGGCATCCAACTACATCATCTTCAACCGCTACTTTTCTTCTTTCCCTGGATCCACCATGCCTAATCGTCTCTATCTTCACTCTGCGACTTCAGCAGGAGAAGTACGAGTATTTTGAGCCGCTAAAAAGGTCTAGAAGAGCGAAACTAAGGTTCTTCTGGCTTTCCACAGGTTAACACCGACGGTACCAAGTACATTGCTGGCTATTCCCAGCGTACTATCTATCACAACCTTGAAGGTAAGTCGATCACAGACGTTTGAGTAATATACATGCTGGTAATAACACTTTTGGGATCCATAGATGCCGGCTATTCATGGTCCAATTATTTTCAGCTTGTACCCAGCCTTTTGGTGTTCAATAAGCTTCGTCTGTCTGCTTTGGGCAATTACAAGAACTGGGCTACCTTCAAAGAGGATGCGAAGAATGGTAACTTACCAGATTTTGCATTTATTGACCCTGCCTACTTCTCTATTCCGAGATGTATTCCTGAAAACGACGACCATCCTCCATCCGATGTTGCTCAAGGAGAGGCTTTGATGAAGGAAGTCTATGAAACTATCCGTGCTTCTCCTCAATGGAACAATACACTTCTGATCATTACTTTTGATGAGGTAATATTCGGATTATATACATAAGCTACATTTCTAATACTCTTCTAACACTCTTATTTAACTTAGCACGGTGGATACTACGATCATGTATCTCCGGGACCTGGTAAGTGCATATAATCAGTACAAAAAGCTCAAAATTTCAGGGACAAGATCTGACAAGCTGCCTCTTTTTCAAGCTCCCAACCCAGATGGCATAAACGCGTCAGATTTTAATTTTGACAGATTGGCAAGTGCACGAACAAAAAATGCGCAAAAGTTTTTGCTTCTAGCATATTAATAACCAAAATCATAGGGTGTGCGTGTTCCTGCTATCCTTATTTCTCCCTGGGTTGAAAAGGGTGGAGTTATTGGAGAACCCGATGGTCCTACTGAGACTTCGCAATATGAGCATTCCTCCATCCCTGCCACCATTAAAAAGGTAATAGCCTCGAAATACCATCATCAAACGATTATTTTTTCTGAACAATGCGATGGTTCGTAGCTTTTCAATTTGCCTAACTTCTTGACCAAGAGAGATGCCTGGGCAGCCACTTTTGAAAATGCCATCTCGCTGGATTCTCCTCGAGAAGACTGTCCTACTATTTTGTCTGAGGCTCCTGCTCCTGCTATCAACTACACCACTGATAATGCAATTGGTATGTGAAAATGAGGATTACGTAGAGATCTTTTCGATTAATGGAAGCTCTCAAATTATTGCAGAAGAGGCAATTTGTGACGCTTTCAAGAAGATCCTCCAAGGCGAATCAGACTAGAAATGAATCTCTACCTATACGCTATATCATTTCATCTACATACCAATATACCGAGTAATTGCTTAACAATAATGAGCTGCTATGTTTGCAGATTCAGTTGATGCGAAGGGTATCTTTGCGAATGGTATCCAACCTTAGTAGTAAGCAGAGATCACAAAAACCATGGTATCTTTGAATGGCAAGAGCCTTTCCTAGTATTAGCGTCATGTAACGCTGCAACAAACAGTCATGGTAACCGTTGCTAAGGTGATTAAAACAACAGCAATCGCTCCGATCACCAGGATGATCTAATAAAGCCTTCGCAGTGGCATTGTCAAACAATGATTTCAATATTGCATGAACGAGTGCTTTTTAAAGTGTGTCCATTTAATTAGTCAAATATCATGAAATTCGCAGACGATATGAACGAGAAAACAGGACAAAAGAGGCAGAATATATTGGTATAAAAGTCCCTCTGACTACCAACATTTTCTTCAGAACTGTACAAGAGGGGACTTTGCTGCTTTCCATGAAAAGAAAATGCAAACTGAATTAGGATACAATGTATAGACTTTATGTATGCAGTAATCCCAGTAATTGCTTAACGGTAGCGACGAAGAGACAAGATGTTGCGACGCTTCCAGTTGGAGTAGCGGCCAGGACCACGGGTCTTGTTGTACAAGTGACCCTTGTTCTTGCCGCGGCTCTTCTTGCCAACGGAGGTGAGACCACGAGCTTCGCGACGCTTGTGGACGGGGTTGACGATCCAGTTGATGCGAGGATCGCGGCGAATAGCCTTGTGGGAAGGATCAACAAGGATGACTTCGTAGTACTTGTAGGTAGCGTCCTGGTTAACCCAGTAGGAGTTGAGGACACGAAGGTTGCGGCATTTGCGACCAACACGCTCCTCTGCGGTGGACTGAAGGGAGCGCTGGTACTTCAATTGGTTGACACCTTCGTGGACGGGCTTACCGTAGGTGGCACCCTTGGGGACAGGCTTCTTGCGGCCACCACGACGGACACGGATACGGTAAATGACATAGCCCTGCTTAGCCTTGTAGCCGAGACGACGAGCCTTATCGGGACGAGAGGGGCGGGAGGCACGGTGGATCACGTTCAGCTGACGATATTCCCAGCAACGGACACGGAGCAAGAAACGGAGGACATCCGATTGCTTCTTTCTGTAAAGCTCTTCAAGATACTTGTATGCACCCATGACGGTAAAAACCCTACAACGGACGAATGTGAGAAAACACATGTCCTTCAGGGTGTACGACAATTGCGAAGTAGCATCCGACGACAGATGCAACAGGGCAGCACCAACTGGATGGCAAAGTCCAAGAAGGAAACAAAGACCCCTTGTAATTT
>KK100192.1:96239-106477 GCA_000611695.1 Rhizomucor miehei CAU432 | reverse complement strand
TGTCATTGAAATGTCATGAGCTTTTTTCACCTAATTGAATCATGATCAACGTATGGATCCTGTCTGGAATGCGGAAATAACAGGCTTACCTTAGGAAAATGCATCCATTGATTCATCCATGCATCCGTTGCAGTGCGTGCCCGGCGTCTGTCCCAAAACGTTGCTACAAATCATCTTGAACTCACCTTGAAAGTTTTGAAAGATGGAGTAAGAGAGGAAGTGAGTAATGATGTGACACACTGGTTTTGTCGTCCTTTGCCCTTTGCCACCGGACTCCAAAGCTCCGCGGTTGCCTGATCGAAAAACGTGACCGCTTTTCTAAAGCTGGTTGCTTGTGGGCTTGTTCAAACCACTTTTAAACGTTTGTATATAATGGCGTCCAGGTCATTGTCCCGGGCTCTGCCCACTTGCAGCAGAAGACAAATTGTTGGCTCATTACGACAAAGTATGTGTAGAAGCCACGTTTATAGCAATATCAGCACGGACAGTGTTGCTCATTTTTGCTTGTGTTTATAGCACCACTTCGACAATTCTCTGTAGCAGCGCCATGGAGACAAGAAGTACGTCCAGAAGAAGCAAAGACACCATCCTCGACCAGCGACCCTGTAAGTGCAGTCAATGAGGAAGGCTTGAGTAAGTCATCGAAAAGAAAAGCTCGCTCGTTTGATACTGTTATTGACGTACGGCAGTTCCTCCCAGCGACGCCCTAAAAGTGCCTATTTGGGTTCAAAAGGCAAACGCTGCTCCCGATGTTACGCCTTCCAACCTTTCTATCAATCGACTTTTAGCAGTAGGCTTGCATCTCGGCCACTCGACCAGCTTGTGGGAACCGGCCACACTTCCTTTCATCTTTGGTACCCGTGAAGGCATCAGCATTATCAATTTGGAACACACACTTGTTTACCTTCGAAGAGCATGCAATGTTGCACGACAAGTAGCTTTGCGAGGAGGCACCATTTTGTTTGTCGGCACTCGCCCTGGATTCGCCAACCTGACGATTGAAGCAGCACAGCGCTGCGAAAACTATCACGTTTCTGGTAAATGGATTCCTGGTACGCTTACAAACGCACAGCAAGTCCTTGGACGACACGCACCACCAAATCCAGATGATCCCAACCGACCTCCAAAGACTTACAAACCCGATCTTTTGGTGGTACTCAATCCATTGGAGAACCGCATTGCTCTCTCTGAAGCACAACTCAATATGATCCCCACCATTGCCATTACGGATACAGACTTTGATCCACGAAAAGTCACCTACCCCATCCCTGCCAACGACGATTCAATTCCCGGTGTCAAGTTGATTGCAGACGTTATCTCCATGGCTGCACAGGAAGGCAACCTGCGCCGCAAAACTTTATTAGCACAAAAGGAAAAGCAAGAATTTTTAAAACGGAAAAACCAAATGTTCTCTAGATTCCAGGAACCTGAAGAGTAAATGTATAGAGTGTTTTATTAGTAGCAAGAAAACAAAAAGTATATAAACCACACCCAATGCAGTCTTTCGCGGAGACAATACAGAATGCTATTTTCATTGATTCAAAGATGTATGCTGGGTGACCCGCATTGCGATCATTTTGGCAATCAGTTTGCTTATATGCAAAAAGATCTAGATATCACGGCATTGCACACTATCACGTCGTGAAAACAAGTAGGCGGACTTGAAATTGATGGTGAAGGAAGGAGAGCAAGACAGTTTCTTGTTGTTGTTCTCCAAATGGCACGGACAGTAGCGATTCTCGCAGGTGCACTTGCAGTTGCCGCTGTCACGTACAAGTTCAGAGACGATGTTACAAGCAACACGGACAGCATTCGCCGACGCCTAGGTGATGCAAAGACTACACTCGACAATGTTGCTACTGGCTCTGCGAACAAGTCTCTAGTCGATTCGCAAAGTGGACGACAGTCGCGATCTATTCTCAGCGAGTCTTCAAGTTATATTTCTGACCGACTAGTGCCTTCTGGTGAGTAGTGGGAAACAAACGTGACTAGGTAAATCCTGCAGGCTGTTTCCTGTAACTAACGCTGCATTTCCTTTTTTTTCCAGTCAAGGACTCTTGGAACGCACACGTTCAAAGCGCTGCTCATGCCATCATCAATATAGACTTGCCTACACGTGCAAGAAAGTTTTTTGAAGAAAACGTCTTGAACAACGTCAACAAGAAGGAATAAAAAGAAATCATGTGATGTAGCAATGGGCGCCTTTTTTTTCTCGCTTTCCTTTTTTCCTTTTCTTACCTTCAACCTCACAATCTTTTTATTCTCACTCATGGCAACCTCTGACAGTGAATCGTTGCAAGATGAGTTGCAAGGAAGTAAAGTGTTTGTCAGTAAACTAGCGAACCCAGTTTTGCGCTCGAGCAGCAGCGCGGCTTCCTTGTCAAGTCGACCTGGGCGACACTGGAAAAGACGATCGTCTGCGGATTCCAGCGAGCTATCTGCTACCACGCCAGGCACTTTTTCAGTCCGAGGCGATACTGTATCAGAGAGCAATGCAGACTTGGTCGTGCCCAGAGTAACTATACAAGAAAATCATCCAGAATTACCTGAATGTGGCGAGATAGGCCATTTGCGTGTGATTGTATGCGGCGACTCTGGTATTGCTCTGATTATGCAGCATTTTATGGGCTTTCATTTTGCTTGACAAGAAACGATGTATGTGTGTTTTTTTTACACACGCGCATATACACACATACAGGTATAGGCAAAACGGCCCTGATACGATCTTTAACAAACATGCCCGAAATCATATCCTGCGAAATCGCAACCCAAAGTATCATGACACTATCAACGAGTCTCTCCGACGATGAAAATGATGACAATCTTGATGACGAGGAACAACAGAAGTACTCTGACCAAGCACCTAGCGATATGGACCACGTCATCCAGGAGGTGTATGCAAGTACTGTGACGCACCTCCCGACGTGGGTGGCGGATGATATCCAGCAGGCATATATCCGTAATCTTTGCTTTGTGGATACCCCAGGGTACGGAGCATGTCTCGATGTAGGCATCGAAATTGCTTTGTGGGGGTAAAGAAGGTTTCACTAAAGACAATATAAAAAGGCAGGATCCGTAATATCTTGCGTAGCAACATATATCGAGCGACAGTTCCAACGGACAAACAATCTGCTGAACCCGATGCAACCCAACACTCCAGAACTGGTACGACTTCTGCATAACCCACATGGTGCGCACACACACGTTGATGTGTGCCTCTACGTCATATTGAATCGGATGAAGCGTGTGGATATAGAATATATGCGTGCGATTCATCAATTATGCAACATCATTCCGGTTATCGTTAAGTGCGACCTTTTGACGGCCGAGCAGGAAGAGGAGCTTAAGCTGGATGTCATGAGAGAACTACGTGAAAATGACATACAAGTGTATCGCTCAATGGGCCCCTTTGCAATATCCACCCGATTGTCATCAGATAATGATGGACCGCGGAACAATCAACTGTGGCAACTCAAAGATACTCTATTCTATAGGGAAACCGAGAATCTTCGTCACACAACGGCGCGCAAGTTTGTCTCCTGGCGGGCTACACAAATCATGGCCTCACATGAAACCACGACGCTCTTATCAACATCGATTCTGACTGCCGCGGAGACGGTAGACCGGATACATGCACTGCGTACCCGGCATGCACAAAATATGAATCTATGGATCTCACGTTATGTGAGCGAGAAACGCAAGATGATGGAGCGAGACATGTTTGAGCGGGAAAAGGCCTTGCGGCGGGAACTCGAGTCTGTCGAGCGAAGGAAACGGGTCGAGTTCTTGATGGGGGAGCTCAGCAAGCTATTCCAAGAGGGTCCGATGGAGGATGTCATAAAGACTTCGTCCTTATCCTCCTTGTCTTCCTCCACACAAGTATCAGCAACCGAAGAAGTCAATAGCAAAAGGTTTCTAGTGGCAGATTATTTGATGATTCTGCTATTGACAGTGCTCTTGCTGCGAGTACTTGTCGAAATTCTGTATGCTGTCGGTTTCTTTCCTTAGAAAACGAGACCTGTCTTCAATAAAATCCCTTTTTTTAAAAAAAATTCTCTTGTTTTAACCATTTCTCTATTTCCGGTATATTATGGAGAGTTTTCAAGGAAGAAAAAAAGATATAAAGCAGGTAACAATGAAAACTCCCACGCATGTGTTCGACTGAGGCTTACAAGGACCATTGTAGATCACTATACAAGGCTTCAAGTCATACAAGGATCAAACTACGTTTGATCCTTTCAGCCCTAAATACAATGTCATTGGTAGGCATTGCAAGAAAAACGTTTTTACAGCGACAGAAGGAGGGATGTTTTGACATTGTATTTTAGTCGGTAGAAACGGTTCAGGAAAAAGTAGCTTCTTCTCAGGTACGCAGGGCACAACGAAGCATTTGGCCGAGTAATAAAGAATCTCACTCGATCTGTCAGCGATCCGTTTCGTCCTCGGGGACGACGAGTATCAAACGCTGCCAAAGGAGAAGAGACAAAAACTTCTTCATGTAGGTTTAGCACACAACGAGGATCGAAGTGTTAAATAACGCAATTATAGGAAGGGACAGGGTCAGCAACGATCTCTGATTTCTGGTTGTTCAAAAGAAGAAAAATAAAAAGGGATTCTTGTCCGCACCCCCTTCTCAAATCAAAAATGGCAAGTTTGCGATTCACATCGTGTGGATGGTGCCATGCTCAAATTGATAGACGTTCTGTCGTCGTGTCATCATGCGCCCAATCCCCTTCCCCGCCCCTTTTCTTTTCATTCTTTTTCTCTTCTCTTTCTTTTTTCTTCTTGATTTTGTTATTCTTCCGCCTCCTTTCTGTATCAAAGGAGGCGATGATTGTTCTCTAGCAAATGAATGACGACGACGGCAACGACCAGAAGCAACAACACATTACTCAGATATCACTCTACAAATTATACCAAAATGAGCGATCTCGCACAGGACCAGGACTGCGTCGCCAAGTTCTAGTTCGCAATATCCTCTTGACGTGCCTTGTTCCCTGGACGGTTGAGCAACAGCACTACAGACGAGCTCAAGAAGAAGTATGGCTGGACGCATGCTTTGACGAGCTACATCAGGACGAATGGATGCTTGAAGAAGACGAGGAGCAGCCTCCACCTCCTCCACCTCCTCCACCGCCGCCTCCACCATCGTTGCCACCATCCACATCCCAAAAGCCTGCCAAGCAACAGCTCGTGCTTGCAGTCCCTATCGATTATCTCTTCCCAGCAACCTCCCACCGTCACTACCATCAAACCTGGCAAGAGCTGTAATCTATCCCGAATCCCCAACAGCCCAAAAACAATCGACCCCTCTCTCTCTTTTTTTTCTCTTTCTCGCATATATATACATACATTTCACAAACGTACATTTCAGTTTTAACCTTCTCACACTTTTTTTCTCTTTCTTTTTTGTTCGCATTTCTTTCCTTTTTCATCTTTATTTTGTACCACAGCATAGCAATGTAAACCTGGCCCTGTGAACAGCAGCATGCAAAAAATAAAAGAAAGGCTCATGTGGATCACGCACACTTTGTTATTTTACTTTATTGCGCAAGATGCTCCTAGAATTGTGCGCAGGTGTTAACACCACTCCAACCTGCCATCAGACCACGAGCACATTTCCTTACCTGTTCAACGAATCTCAGTGCATCTTCCTTGGATATCGCGTGGATCCGTGAAACCTTTGATTGGAACGTTACGCCATAGAATTTGTCCGCTTCTGCTAAAAGTTCGGGACGGAATGTTGTCATGATGAACTGCCCTTTCTCAGATAATCTGCATATCATTTCTATAACAAGCCGCTCGTCAGTTTTGCACTGCTTAAAGATAAAGAGTACTACCAAAAACAGGCGATTCCTATTCCTCTTACCTGCTACTGCTGTGCGGTACTGCGCATCGAGGTTCGCATCGATTTCATCAAACAAATAGAACGGTGCTGGGTCGCACTTTTGAATGGCAAAGATTAATGCAAGTGCGACTAGCGATTTTTGGCCGCCCGATAGCTGCTGCATGATCATGCCTTCATCCGATTTGCTGTTAAATGATACCTAAAATGATATAGATGTTCAAAATTCATGATAATGAGCGTATGCATGGTCCCTGGTCCTAACCTTGATAGACACACCGCTGTAGCGTTCAACGGATGCGCCGTTCTGCGAGCTCGGAGGCCCATCCACTTCCATGTCTTGTGTTTGCGGTAGCTCCTCCTTGATAATTAATTCTCCTCGACCCGCAGGTACCAACGTCTCAAAGATTTCGGAAAAGTTGCGTGATACTTGCTGGAAAGTGCGCTCAATAGCCTCATCCTTCCTTCGGTCCAAAGAATCCACAAGAGCTTGGATAGCCTGATAATTAGTGCGTGAGTGAGTGAGACAGGGAATATACAGTTTTTCTTTTCCTTTTTACCTCCGCTGACTTGTCCAGTTCCGCCTTACGTGCAGTCAACTGGTCTCGCTGTTTGGTAAACACACCGTACTGTTCAAATGCTTTCTTGTTGACATGGCTGTACTTCTGCAGGTTTTCGTTGGTCCGGTGCAGACGGCGCAACAGCTATAATACGGAATCGTCAGTATAGCGCTTTCAGAGATTATGCTGTGGGTCCCTTACTTTGTTCACACTAAGGTTTGCATACTTCTCAAATGCATCTTCGGGTAAGACACCCAAATCTCGGATGTTGGCGTTGCAGTCCTCTTTTCTCTGAAGCAACAGCGAACGCCGCAGTAAATACCGTTCAAGGTCTTTTTCCGACTTGCTTATACTCTGCGCAATCTGCATTTGCTCTGTCTAAAGATACCAAACTTATTGTTTAGTATCCTTCTTGAGAAATCGGATGTTGTCACTGGACATTACCCTGAGCTGTTCTAATGAATCTGAAGCTCGTACCAGCTCGTCTTGCTGCTTGTCAATCTCCTTTTCGATTTCTATTCCACATCTGATTAGCCGTTTTTGTCGACCATTTTCTCTTTCCTTTTTTGACCCACCTGCTAATCGCTTTGCCAACTTGGCTTCCTTCTTGGCAACGCTTTTAGCCTCCTCCTTTTGCGTGCAAGCTCACTGCTGTTGCTGTTGGCGATCGCTCGGTCCTTTTTGCTCTGCAGCTCCGTCCGTCGCCGTATTAAGTTGTTTTTCAGATTGTCCTTAAGTGCTATCATTTGATTCTCGAGTTCTGCCTTTTGTCCTGCAGACTCCTTCAGCTTCTCCTTCAGAGTTTCCATCTCCATGCTGTTTCGGTTCAGAATTTCCTGCTCTTTGGGACTCAAGTTCTGCGTTGGCTCAGTATTTAACTCGTTTTGATATGCTGCAATTTTCTGTTCGAGAATAGCAGCATTTTCTCGTATACTAGCCAGTGATTTTTCCTATATCAAAAGTTTTAGCGATGGAAGATACGTGATCAAAGATCAAAACATATTACTTTGGACAATACGAGCTCGGTCAGAGCCGCTTGTTCTTTGCGCAGCTTGGATTCAAAGTTGTACGCCTCATCTTGAATTGAAAGCTTCTTCTTCTGAGTCTCCGTAAGCTGTAGTTCGCTAAGGATACTTGTTACTTGCTGGTCCAATTGGACAATCTCGGCCTTGATCTGTTCACCACGTGATTTTTCCTCTGCAAGCTTCGTCCGCCACATCTTTAATCTTTGTGCAGCTTCAAGTCGAGAGTTTTGCAGATCCATGTAACCACCAGATAGAGCACCTCGACGGTCCACACGATCGCCTTCCATCGTTACGACGTTCAAGCCGTGAGATTTTGAGTAACTGGCAGCGACTTCGAGGTTCGGGCAGACCAATACACCGCCGAAAATCTGTTCAAATGCTGGCTGGAATCGTTGGTCAAACTTCAATCGCTGTATCAAGGGTATTGCGTCATCGGCTTGAGGGTACTCGATAGCTTTTGGCTTGACTCGGTTTAAAGGGATGAAGGTGACTCGTCCAGCCTTTTCCTGATTTAGGATTTCAAGAAGCTTTGTAGCAGTGAGATCAGTGTCGACAACAACGTGGAATAAGCTTGAGCCAGCAGCAACTTCAATGGCTGTCCTGAAACGTTCATCTGCTTCGAAAAGTTCAAAAACAGGTCCAAATACACCGCTGATACCATGAGTATGAGTAATACGCGCTACGGCCGCAATGCCATTGCTAGTATTCTTATCAACGGATGAAGATAGAATGCGTTCTGCTTTGCGAATTTCCTCGTTGCAATTTTGCAACACGGAATCCAGTTTAGCTTCTTGACGCCACAAGGCCTTACGTTGCTCCGTTGCCTCGTCCCGTTGCTGTTTTAATTGACTCTCTTTCTCGGCCAGTTGCTGTTGAGCTTCCATGCGCTCCTTGACTTTTCTTCTGAATGTTTGGATCTGCTGTTCCCTCTCAGCAAGCTGCGCTTCTGCTGTAGCCTTTTCTTTTTCCAATATCGTTATCTGCATCACGATATAGTTAATGGCTTTGTTTTAATGACGTTTCCCTATATTTTCAGTACCTGATTGCTGCGGATAGTAAGATTCGATTGGATATCAGAAATTTCTGTCTGTAGCCACGCATCTCGATCGGCCTTGTTCGCAAATCGAGAAAAGCGTGCTTGCTTGGCATGTATAGTTTCTTGCTCTGCTTGTAGACGTTTTAACTGCTGGCGAACTTGATCATCGATATCTTGCAGCTCTTTGAAACGTGGCGTCAAGTTGGCGATGGCTTCTTCCGTCCTTGCAATCTCCTCTTCTACGGCCATAAGTTGATTTGCTACTTTATTCTGCATTAAATATTAGCCATGGTACTCTCCAAGGTATTTTGCGTTTAGTTTACTTTATACTCTTCCTCGCTCAAAAGGCCGTCTTCCAAGTCTTTGACCAGGAGTTTCAGCTGTGCTTGTGCTTTCAGAATCTCTTCTTGCTCTGTTTGCAGTTCAACCTTTTCGCTTTCCAATAATTCCAGAGCTTGCTTCACATCTCGGCATTTGTATTCAAGGTCCTAAGTGGAGACTTTAGAACGCTAGCCTGCTCCTGTGTAGTTTTTGCGACATACATTCAAAGCCGCTTCATTGTCAGCATATTCTTTCCGCTTTGTTTCCACATTTGACAAATCTCTTCGTCGCTTTTCCTCCAAATCATCAAGCTTTTCATTGGTTTCCATTTGCTCGCGTGCATAGATAGTATATTCCAAAGACCTGCGCTGACGATCCAATGTCTGGAACTGCGATAATTCTTCCTTTTCCTCCTCCAGTTCTCTTAGCCTTTCCTGAATGTATTCCAGTACTTCGGTGATCTTATTGCGCTTAGCATCTACAGCCGACTCGTCAAAACGATGTCGACAAAATAATGAAATATATAACGCTTACCAGTCTCTTCAATGATCTTTATACTTTCGTTACGCTTCTGTTCATATACACGAGTACCAGCGATTTCCTTGAGCAGTCTCAATCTGTCTTCGTCTTTGGCCACGGTCAACGAAGTAATCTATGGACGAATTTACGTCAATAACACTCAGATATAAAAGTTGCAAGCAGACGTACTCGGCCCTGAGGTACAATGTAATATGGATTCGAGCGAGAGAAGCCAGCACTTTCCAGCAAGCTCAGTACATCGGATTTTCTATACATGCCAGGTCAGTTCCGTATGATAAACAGAACATAGTATTCTTCGTACTCACGTTACACTTTTGCGATCCAGCGAGTATTCGTCGAGAGTGAGACCAATACTCCTTCGTAATACGACTTCCGGTTTGCCAGTCTACATCTCGCATTACTATCTGGTATACTATTGTTATATTTGCCGAGGGTACATACAGGGAACCGATTATCAGAATTATCAAATACAATTTCGACGTAAGCAGAGATCGTTGCTGACCCTGTCCCTTCCTATAATTGCGTTATTTAACACTTCGATCCTCGTTGTGTGCTAAACCTACATGAAGAAGTTTTTGTCTCTTCTCCTTTGGCAGCGTTTGATACTCGTCGTCCCCGAGGACGAAACGGATCGCTGACAGATCGAGTGAGATTCTTTATTACTCGGCCAAATGCTTCGTTGTGCCCTGCGTACCTGAGAAGAAGCTACTTTTTCCTGAACCGTTTCTACCGACTAAAATACAATGTCAAAACATCCCTCCTTCTGTCGCTGTAAAAACGTTTTTCTTGCAATGCCTACCAATGACATTGTATTTAGGGCTGAAAGGATCAAACGTAGTTTGATCCTTGTATGACTTGAAGCCTTGTATAGTGATCTACAATGGTCCTTGTAAGCCTCAGTCGAACACATG
>KK100192.1:40068-70274 GCA_000611695.1 Rhizomucor miehei CAU432 | reverse complement strand
TACAAGCTCTTGCAAACACGCATTTCAGCATTTTTCAAATAAGCAGCTCAGTTCGCCATCGAGTCGATAAACTTCGCAACGAAAACCAAATAGGACGTATTGGTTGATATCATAGTTTTTCAAGTTTCACTATAACACACAACACCGCATTTTCGAGGAGCTACACACATATGTATTGCATCTAGGAAAACGGAAACCAGAGTCCAAAGCTGCTAATAATCGCATTTAATGTGCTATATTCCGTACGACGGGTTACGAAGCATTGCAGCAATCAAGAAGAATAACGTTACAGAACGAGAAGAGGAGCATTGGCAGCACTCTAGAAATTTCCAGCTGCCTTGTGCTGATATGCGTAGCATCACTTCTTTCCCCCATTCTCCAACAATAATATAGTTATGTACCGTATATTCCGTACGACGGGTTACGAAGCAGTCTGTATGTAGCATGTTTTCATCTGCTCTTCCTAACAGGTGAATGGAAGTACGTAGTTAGCGAAAGGACTTGCCGAGGCATGAAGGACATGTGTTAAATCAGCTACGGCTGTTTATTTTCACTTCCTAGTATG
The DNA here is from genome assembly GCA_000611695.1 of Rhizomucor miehei CAU432. Taxonomy (NCBI): domain Eukaryota; kingdom Fungi; phylum Mucoromycota; class Mucoromycetes; order Mucorales; family Lichtheimiaceae; genus Rhizomucor; species Rhizomucor miehei. The sequence continues at coordinate 69,709 of KK100192.1, read as the reverse complement.
TAGGTGGGCGCTCTTTACTTATTACCAGAATTCCGTAACTGTTTATATCCTTGGCTCATAGAACCATTACATACGCCAATGATTTCTTTTTTCTATACACAGATAACATTTTGCTTTTCATCTTTCAACTTGCCAATCATCGCTAGTTTTACTAATATTTATCATCGTATTGGCCATCTTTTGCGGATCGCGTCTTGTTTGAAAACGAAGCTAATGCATTGATCTCACTCTATGCTGCAGCTAAAGTTTCAGCACCGCCTTTACGAGAGAAATACTAGATGTGCCGGAACGTCTTTGCAAAAAGGCAGGTCGTACGGATCGTCTCTTGATTTAGACTATATATATCCCGAATCGCGTTAGAATAACTTTTTCTAGTATCATAGCGAGCGAAATCAGATGGTACTACAAAAGATCCACGCGTGCATGAGCCAGAAAAATCAATTCATTCTCTGATTCGAACAAAGATTCATTTAGATCCGTTGGATAGAATAATATGCGCAAAAGTGTTCTCTATCTGATTAAAACAGAAACCTTTACTGTCGAAATACGTGCTTAAAAAAGCATAGCGAGTCATTTGTATCATTTACTTCAGTTCTTGATAGAATTGTCAATAAAATATGCCACTGAGTACGTGCAACCATCCCGAATCACATGATCCACACAACGCGAAAAAATCTCAATTTTTGTGACCCATGCATACTATATGCTCAAAAATGGAACTTGCAATAAACAAAGGGAAAGATATTGTTCGATACAAAGCTCAATTCAGCCATTGGTCACTATACATATTTCTCTTCATGGCGCTTCAGGAAGATACTATAGGATCCATTCCAAGCGCTAAATCGGGCTCCGCATTAACGTTGTGTGCTGTTTCTATAGAGTTCCTGGTAGAGAGACTAGCGCGTTTTTTTTCGCAGCAAAAAAGATCCGACGATGCTCTCAACTCCGTGGATGTCACACTTTCCATTGAAGAGCTCAAGCGATATTTTTTGCAGGCTAGCATAAGAGGGATTTTTTTACGACTCTGGAAGACACCGGGTCCGACCCATGGCAATAATCTCGCTCTCCCAAAAATAAATAATCGCTCGAGGTCCAGACTTCAGTGGCTTTCAGAACGCGACAAATAGTGATAGATATATTCAATACAACTTACTTAGCTCTAAAATGGGACCTGAAACAATTTGGGGAGATGCCTTGATGGGTGTAGTATCATATCTGATAATCGATCAACAGGAGCGCCCATGCGTAGAGTTCGACTTCGCAAAAATTTTGTCATTACACGTGACTTGAGCGCTCAGTAACCTCTTAAAATTTTTTTCTCGTCCGTCAGCAACCCGTTCGCCCTTTTTCTCTCAAGGCTACCGCAGAATCTGCGTCCCCCCTCTTCTTTTTAATCTAACTTCTTTGCTGGAGTACGGCTTCTTTCGTAAACTTCCAGCAAGCACCCGTATAGCGTTTTTTTCTTCCAAAGCTTTACCCTCTCTTTCCAGCGGACCCCCTCCGTCCGTTGCGTCGCCCATCACGACTTCAGAAACCAAACTCGTAGCTAGCTTATTCAACCGGCGGGGCTTCCCTCCTTGGCTTGCCTGAGTTGCCTTTATATACTTTTTTTTCTGCCTATAGACACACTTGCACTCTCCATTAATTATTGATCTCTCTCGGGCACTTGCAGCCTTCGTCGTTTTCTCGCCTACCACACTCAATTGTTTACGATGCACACCGAACTCGAATCTCTCGTCTTGAACCACCAAACCGGCGACAACATGCCTTTGCCGTTGAAGCTCTCCAAGGTTCCATCTTCTACTGTGACGGATCGTCCAGTTATCCACAACATTTCCGTCAAGGACGTAATCAAGCAAAAACTCGAAATGTACTCAGCACTCAAGTGGGAGTCTGATCAAGAAAATGCTTTCTTTGTCTGTGACTTGGGTGAAGTCTATCGCCAGCATCTTCGCTGGAAATCGCTCCTGCCTCGCATTGAGCCTTTCTTTGGTAAGTCGTAAACATTGATGATCTGTGATCGACATATGACTCATATTTGTGTATCCGTTGCTAGCTGTCAAGTCTAACCCAGATCCTCTCGTGGTCGAGCTGCTTGCCTCACTTGGCTTGGGATTCGATTGTGCCAGCAAGTCTGAAATCCAGCAAGTGCTCAACTTGGGCGTTGACCCCAGTCGCATCATCTATGCCAATCCATGCAAGCAAGCGTCTTTTGTGCGCTTCTCCCGTCAGCAACGTGTTGCCAAGATGACATTTGACAATGCAGAGGAATTGCACAAAATTAAGAGACTTTATCCTGATGCCGAGCTTGTCTTGCGTATCCTTACCGATGACTCAAAATCGCTCTGCCAGCTTGGCCTCAAGTTTGGTGCTCCCATGCACACCGTTGAATACCTCTTGCAAACCGCCAAGGATCTCGAATTAAATGTTATCGGTGTCAGCTTCCACGTCGGAAGTGGCTGTCTCGATGAACATGCTTTCTCAGACGCCGTGTTGCGCGCTCGAAAGGCCTTTGATATCGGTGAAGCTCTGGGCTTCAAGTTTTCCCTCCTGGACGTCGGTGGAGGTTTCCCTGGTGCTGATGTGCAAGATGGCATCACTTTTGAAAAGGTAGCCGCTGTCCTTCGTCCTGCAGTGGACGCTCTTTTCCCACCCGAGGTTCGCGTCATTGCTGAGCCTGGTCGTTACTACGTTGCCTCTGCTTTCACTATCTGCACCAGTGTGGTGGGTCGTCGCACCGTGTTGCCCGACCCCGAGAACGAAGAGGGATCGGAACCAAAATACATGTGTAAGTCTTTCACAGAACTTTCTTGCGACCATAAACCCCAGTTACTGATCAGTCGTGATTTTTAGACTATGTCAATGACGGCATGTACGGATCATTCAATTGCATTTTGTTTGACCATCAAGTTGTGTATCCCAAAGGTAAGGATAGCAACCGTTGCAAACTACAAAAGAACCGTTTCCCTGAATTCCATCGTTACATAGTCTTGTCTAAGAACGGAACGCTTTTGTATGGCGAGAAAGTCGACGAGACTCATTTCGGCTGCAGTGTCTGGGGCCCTACATGTGATTCTATTGATTGTTTGGCAAAGGAAACCCGATTGCCTCTGTTGGAAGACGGCGATTGGCTTTATTGGGAAAACATGGGCGCGTACACGATCTGTGCCGCTTCGCAATTTAATGGCTTCAAGCGCTCCGAAGTTCTCTACACGAACACTTATTGCTAGCTAGTTTTTTTATTTTTTACAACTGAAATACATTTGAAACAATTCTGTTTCTCGTCTCCATGTCTATATTAGAAAACATAAAACATGTAAATCCATGTGAAATGCACACTTACGCGTTTTACTGCAAATGGTAGTTGCTCCGACAGCGTTAACCTTCGCGGAATTTAATTACTAGAAAGGCTTTTAGTAGTAATAGTATTACTAACAGACATAAACGCTATGATAGCCTTAAATGAAACTGAACTCGAGGCTGAAGAGACTGGCTGCTTGGTATGATCCGATGAATCTGGAGGAGGCAATCGGTATCGAGGCTGGCTTTCAGTCGTCCAGTATTGCAAGGGTAGATTTATCGGTCTAAGTGCTTGCTGTCCTCGTCGAAATATGAGCGATCTTCTATATTCTTCATCTTCTGGATGCTCACGATGTGTATGATATTTAATGTGGACAGAATATCTCTATTCCAATAACGAGTACGAGCCTGACCGTCACGGCTTACATAAGACGTTCGGTTTGTACAACCTAGTAAACCGTGGACGACCTGGTCATCGTCTCGCCACGGACGCGGATCCTGGCGTTGCGCTACATGAGCCACTCGGCTATTGCATACAGGCAGAAGCTACTTGTGCGGAACTCATCGATTAGGTAGATGGGGGATGTTGCGCTTTTCAAACAGTTTGTAAAAGCCTTTAACTTTTACGGGTTCTTGGTATCGCTGGTGTGCACCACCCCAGTTGCCCATCACGACAAGAACGTTGTCGCCAAAAGTTTCTGTAAACTTGTGTAACGTTATTCTTCTTGATTGCTGCAATAGCACATTAAATGCGATTATTAGCAGCTTTGGACTCTGGTTTCCGTTTTCCTAGATGCAATACATATGTGTGTAGCTCCTCGAAAATGCGGTGTTGTGTGTTATAGTGAAACTTGAAAAACTATGATATCAACCGATACGTCCTATTTGGTTTTCGTTGCGAAGTTTATGGACTCGATGGCGAACTGAGCTGCTTATCGTGGGCTCTTCATACATATTTCGTTGACCCCCCGGTATGTGATGCTGGTAATATAATGCGAGGTCCTATTGTCCGAGCAAAGTTGACCTCATCGTTGTTTCCTGTATCATGCTGAAATGCATCTGAAATTTCATTATAGAGTTCAAGTCTTAGCTGCCTCTGACTTTTGCGAGAGTACTCCCTGCGTCCGTGCTCCACTTTGACGTACATGTTCACGATATATTGCTGAAATAATCTACCCGAGTAATGCAGGAATGATTCTTGCCGAATTTGGATCGTATGTGCGTAGAACGCAAGAATAAAGATATGATTTTGTCGGCCATGACGGGGTGTAGTCTCTTCATCGTTTCCTGGATCACCTTCGTCGACAATAGGCTGTTCCTGGTCTGCATTTTCATCTGTCTCTTCATTTTCGTCTATTTATACAAAAGAGATGGTCTTAGTTTGGCTGGAGAATCGATTCATACAGCGTAGTTAGAGATGCATGTAAAGGGTGCCTTCTCCTCGGAGTGGAATTCAGAGGCGCCAACCTCTTTTGATTCCCCGTGGAAAAATAAGAACATAGTGTAAGGCGTCGTATTGGCCTTTTATGCTCCATATACGTCTAGGGACACCATTCTTCTCGAAAACTATAACGTCCCTCTCTGCCTTTATATCTGCATTTGGATTGTCATCGACTAGTGCCGCAATTTCATGTGCCATTGGAGGTATGTATTATCTATGTTCAGGTCGAATGCTTCCGTGGATAGATATTCTCAGATCCAGAGCTGGATCGTTGAGAAGGCGTTCTCCAGCCGTTTGAATACTCTGACTTCATTCAACATGAGATATAATGCCATAAGGAATGTAGGGTCGAGGTCGTCGAAGATACTTGTACGTCGAGAAGTTTGTTTGTTCGGATCATCGGTATAAACTTGTGCGTAGGTTGCATCTCTACAGTATTGTTTTCTGGGAGAATGGAGCCGATCATGTGATAAGGAATGCCGCTAATCCGAGAATTGTATGCCCCATGCTGGCCATCCGCGACCGAGGTATCCAGATTCACACCCAAAGATATGAACGCAAATGCATTATTGTATTTTTTGATCTTAATACCAAACTCTCTGCTTTCTCGGTCAATACCAGTTAATAGACGTTGAAGTAGCGGTGGAGGAGGCTGCAGCGATGGCAATACAACTTTGTCTTTCTTGCAGCATAAGAAATATCGACCTTCATCATCTCTTGATTCCCATGGTCAAACTCTGGCTCTGCAAGCAGTACATACTTCTGTCATTCGCAGTAAAACATATCTGTATATTTGAGTGTCAATTGGTAGGTCAAGTCCACTTACATATATATTACTGAAAGATTCCTTACTACCTGCGATAATTCTCTGACGAAGGATCCGGAACAACATCAAATCCGGCAATATCTTCCTCAGAAAAGTTGGACTGGTATGCAATAGGCTCTTCTCTTCCATCGGCGGAGATTCCAATATAACGTGAAGTACGCCCACGACGCCGACCGGGAACCACAGTTCCGTCGCTGTCAGTTCGGCCGTCGTCGCCATGACTATTACTATCTTGTCCACGTCCACGTCCTCTTCCTCTTCCTCGTCCTCGACCATGTTCAAGTTATGGGCCACCTTGCGCGTATCCAGCAGCAGCTTCTTCCGGTGGTAGTTTTATGATTTGAAAGTCTGCCATCGTTGACGATTTATATATGAAGAGCAAAAAGCAAAGAGCAACCGTTTTGGATAGAAAAAAGAAAAGCAAACATACATATTATGTCACTTTTTTTCAATGTCACTTTGTTGAATCATTTGGAAAAAATCCCTTGCATGAAAAAAATGACGTTTTTGTTTGCCTCACACTCGCGCACGCACAGACCATGGCATGACGCCGATGTGTCTGACATCCTTTTTCCATGCGAGCCATGTTTTTCCACCATCCTTCTCAGAATGAATGGAAGGGACAAGAACAGGAAGAGTAGCTCTCGCCAGCCTTCAACGACACGTCCTCCGGTGGCTCCTTGGGAGCCGAGGCAACCTCCCGGCTACCAGCGGCTCCCAGAGTTTCCAGAATATGCGGAAGAAGTAATAGAACCGAACAAGACACACTCCAGTTCGTAGCAGTTCCATTGAAATAACCCTTTTTGTTCCATTCTTTACAGGCTCCTTTTTCAGAATCACCAACGCAGTTGCAACATGACAATCGACTGATCGACATTGAAGATGGCGAAGGCGAGGACGCCAATACCAGCGCTCAACCGTACTCTGAGGTGTATGATACAACCGCAGACTATTCAAGTGAATCCTCGATAGAAGAGGATGTGTGTTTTCCAACACCCACAGCTGGACCACACAAAGAAAGCATCGATTATGACTCTTTAGATGCAGCTATCAAGCAGGGAGAATTGGGACCCCAGTCTCGACAGTCTTCAACCGGACATCGATACAGTTTTTACGGCCATCGCATAAAGCATTTGGATCAGCATCCCATGACTGCAAAGCATCGAATCACGCTCTATTCTGTCGTAGACCCCAACTCTATCCATGGAAGCTCCTTCGCTGATATCAAAAAGGACAACAAGGCGCTGGGCGGCTTGATGAAAAAGGGCAGCTTCTGGCTCGATATTGAGTCTCCCACAGAAATCGAAATGAGGGCATTGAGTACGGTATGAACTATAGAATTGGTATGAAGGAATTGCGATACTTAGTTCTGATGAATGCTCGCTACTGTTACTACGGACGTTTAGGCTTTCCGGATCCATCCGCTGACAAGTGAAGATATCAGCATGGAAGAACAAAGTGAAAAATGTGAAGTTTTCAAGAATTACTACTTTATCTGTTTTCGCAGCTTTGAGCAGAATCGATCTTCTGCCGACTATTTGCAGCCGTTAGCCATTTACATTATCGTTTTTCGAGAAGGTGTCTTGTCGGTGAGTGGGTGGTGCCCTGCAGACGTTTTTATACACTGGTCAATAATGCATTAAGGATCTTCACTTTTTATAACCAGTTCCATTTTCGGCCTATGCCTCATCCACACAATGTTCGTAAACGAATCAAACAGCTAAAGGATTACATCCGCGTCACGCCTGGTACGTTTCGTTATTCCCTGTAGTTTAATATCCCTTTGACTTACATGGCTGTGAATGATCCAAAGACTGGATCTGTTATGCGATTCTGGACGATATCACAGACTCATTTGCGCCGCTGATACGCGAAATTGAATTTGAAGTCGATTCCATCGACGAGCTGGTGCTGATTCTCAAAGAGTCTGAGCAGTCAGATATGCTGAGGAGGATCGGCTACTGTCGAAAACGAATGATGAGTCTCTTACGTTTGCTTGTGGGCAAAGTGGATGTCGTCAAAACACTTGTAAAACGCGGCGAGGCCAAACCTGAGGCAGATACCCGACCAGCATTTAGCAACGAAGTGTCTCTTTACCTGGGCGATGTTCAGGGTAAATGTGATTAAAAATCCTCTGTAGTGAAAGCAAACGTCTCTGACTATCGTCCGTGCGATTGTAGATCATATTTTAACAATGCTTCAAGCTTTAAACCATTATGAAAAGATTTCATCTCGCTCTCATTCAAATTATCTAGCTCAGATATCCATCGAAATGACGCAGACGAACAACGAAATGAACGACGTATTGTCAAAGTTAACAGCGCTTGGAAGCGTTCTGGTGCCCATGAATCTTGTCACAGGTCTGTGGGGCATGAACGTGCTAGTACCAGGCCAGGATCAGGTAAGCTTGTTTGACAATGTACGTCAAAGTGGAGCACGGACGCATGGAGTACTCTCGCAAAAGTCAGAGGCAGCTAAGACTTGAACTCTATAATGAAATTTCAGATGCATTTCAGCATGATACAGAAAACAACGATGAGGTCAACTTTGCTCGGACAATAGGACTTCGCATTATATTACCAGCATCACATACCGGGGGTCAACGAAATATGTATGAAGAGCCCACGACGACGACTTGGCTTTCTTTGGACAGCTAAAGTATAGACAGCGCAAAATTCCGAGCAAAAATCAATATGCGACGATGCGAAGACAAGTTTACAGAAACTTTTGGCGACAACGTTCTTGTCGTGATGGGCAACTGGGGTGGTGCACACCAGCGATACCAAGAACCCGTAAAAGTTAAAGGCTTTTACAAACTGTTTGAAAAGCGCAACATAGATTCCTGTAATCGACATAACCAATTTTCTATATGTAGGACGACTTGACATGGTTCATGAGTATTACTGTTTCAATCCTCGTATTTTGCATACTTTCTTCCCTGTTAATGAGATATTACCATATCCTGTAAATTGGTTCCCAATTGTATACTACGCTTGCGAACTTTTTTGCTTTTATTCAGTTGTAGATATAAGGAGGGAGTACAGTATTTTATTTGGCTAGTATGGAAAAGAAAATGAGTAGCTAGTGGTATTATGTTTCGATACATCAGTTGTATACATCCCTATCCATCGATTCAATGATGACCGTTGGTGGCCTCAACGGGTGCAGGGACTGAGATAGGAAGAGGAGGAATTTGACCACCTTCACGAACACCATACAAACGAAGACGTTTCAGACCACCATCTATGTTGTTATCAGAGTATGACTAGTCAATCGATGCTCTCTCCTCTCTCTCTCTCTCTCTCTCGGCGTCTTTGCTGCTCTTTTTCTTACCAGGAATGATAGTAATCTTGGCGTGTGTAAAGACCTTGTCAGTGTGGGCAGTGTCAAAGTAGAACAAGCCGTGAGGACCGACGGGGCAAGGTTCGATCAAGGTGAACCATTCAGCGTTGTCTCCAGGAATTTCGGAATCGCTTGTGGTGGCTTCCAACTTAATACAGTTGGGATAGTTGCCCTTGTAATGCGAAGTGTCGATCTCTGCCTTCAAAATATGGCCCTTGTCTCCAAGCTTGATAACAACATGGTCGCTGTGGCCAGGTGTACGAGATCGCTTGGTCTCCCAGCCGTCACCCATGTTCTTTCCGCGTCCGGGAAGCAGAATATTGCTACCGGGAGTATAGTGCTCGTTGCTGGTATAGACGGCGCGACCGCCGTTGCCAACGAAAGCCAGATCAACAATTTCTCTGTCGTGGATTCTCGGTTAGAAAGAAGATGAGTAAAATACAACTGATAAAAAGATGTACTTAACGACTTGTCCTTGGGCCAGATGGGATGGACATTACCATAGACACGGAAGCGAGCAATGCCACCATCAGGAATGTTGTTGATGCGCACATGTGTGAATACCTGAGTTTCCTTTTCGAGAACAGATACGTTGTGGCACGAAGGAGGCAAGTCCACCTTGGGCAAGATCTCGGTCCATTGCACATCCTTGGCTTGCACATCGCCTTCAGGGCAGAAGGCACCTTCGACGGAGGCAGCGGGTGCTTGGTTACCGGTGAAATAACTCGTGTCGATATCGAAACCGCGAATCGAGCCAGCGAAACCGAGCTTGATAATGCACCTACGTACACACGTCAGTTTTCTGGTCTCCCTTAATCTTCTTCGCTACTGTATCTTTACATACCAGTCGTAGTTGGGGTTGTGACGCTTGGTTTCCCAACCATCCATCCATGCACCGGTATCTACAGACATTGTATCACGCTGGGTTAGAAACGACACTGCTTTTGATTTTCCCAACTGTCATCAATACTTGCCAACAAACTTGCCGGGAGCGTGGATAGGAGGAGCAGGGTTGATCATATTGATAGCAGGAGCAAAGAACTCGTCACTTACAGCGACAATGGAGCTGCCAAGTGCAGAGCTGGCGATGTCTGGGTTTCGCATATATCATTCTTTGTAAGTCATACCTTGTCCATACAAGCTTTCGTAGTTCACCATAGCTTACCAGTGCATTGTCCAAGAGGAGAGGAGGCGAGTTGTTCGTATTCAATGCGCTTGTAGTTTGCCATCGGAAAGAGGAAGGGATTTTTCTGCACCGAGCTTATCTGGCGTCCATGGTCATTTTTTATATCTTTTTTCTCATTCAGCAGATATACCAAACACTTGAATCCGAGGAGCTCCGACAGTACTTGATTATACCTTGTGGGTACTTCTTGAAACGGCGGCACCTGACGCCGAGTGTTCGGGCCTTCTCCAGCTTCTTTCATGTGGGGTTACTGCGCAATTTGCGACTTCTTGACACCATCCCTTGTGGCACGGACCTACCCTGTGAAATAGAGCCACAACATGAAAACTCGGCATATACTTTTCTCTTCCTTTGTTGATCCGACCCCAGGGGTTCGCAAGTACTACCATGGCCTGGATACTTTCGCACGGTACTTTAGCATGTAACTTAGCCCTCCCTTTCTTTTACTTTTCTACGATAGATCTACTTCAATTTGTTTCATTGCATACAGCCATTGCCACCGACTTTGGTATATATTGTCTTTAATATATAACGAGCCAGGGATGGAAAAAAATGCAACGGAAAATCATCATGTCGTTGTTTGTCGGCTCATAGCAACCAACTGATTTGGGAAAAGTGATCGTCGGTCGTGGGTTCTGATCGTCAGATAGTGAGGCAGAATAATGCGTGCGACAGTTGATGAGTAGGTGGTAACGATATCTGCGGTGTAGGAGCTTTTTTGAATGAAAATGTCGGCCTGTTGATTGTGTATCAGGTTGACTTCACGGTAAGCCTATGCAACGGATCCAATGAGAAAGCGAGCTTGTCAAGATCACCTGTTTGCTGGCTCTCTCGCGTGGTGGTTTTTCTTCCCTTTTTTTCTTATTCACCCATCATTTTCCCTTGTTTTCCCAAGGCTCTCAGTTGACTACCTTGTTGTTTTGCATAAAGGTGCACAAAAAGCTTACTTTCTTTGTAATCGTTGTCTTGACAATCACTGCTCATTTCGTTTCTCTCTCTCAAGATCTCGACGCTTTATTGTCCGAATTATAAGAAAACATTCCCTTTTCTTTTCTTTCCTCCAATTTTTAGACAATGAATCCAAGGCACTGCTCAGTTCTTGTCCTGGGCGGTTCACAAGACGAGATATCCTTGCTAAGGGAAGCTTATGGCGACGGTAATTTAATGCCGCCAGATCCTCCCTTGTGGAACTGTTACTCAAAAAGGTGGAACTGACATATTTAGTTGTCTCTGCTTCAAGCAGCTCGGATGCCCTGTTGCACCTTGAAAATACCAGGACTTGTGCATGGAAACTCTTTCTGATCGATGTTGAAAATATGGACCGGAATATTAATCAGGAATCGAAACTCAAAGAATGTCTCAAATTATTGCAGAAAGTACGCGAGAAAATAGAAGATCAGACGATTCTCAGCACTGTGCCTATTGGTAAGTCTTCTCCAAACTTTATTTCCTTTATCGTCCCGTCCTTGCCTCCTAAAAAGCAATCTAGTTTGCTCAACCTATGACGGACCTGACTTTATGCTTGATTGTCTATTGCACGGGGCAGCAGATTACATTTTGAAACCTTTGCGAGTGCAATGTATCAAAACGCTTTTCTTGGCAAGTTTTGTCCCTTTTTTTTTGCTTCAAAGAGTAATGCATAACGGAATCATTAAACATTGCATTTCACAGAACGTATATAGATATCGCCATCATAATTTCAAAGCCATGAAAAGGGCTCAAGGAAGATCGTACACTGATCCTGGTCAGAGGACATCGTTACCAGAAGGACATGTCTGGCAAGACTTTAGAGATAAACTCAAAGGAGTATTCATGACAGAAACTTGGTAAGAAACAAAAACTACTGCAGATTACTCAACAAGATTGTTGACTTCAAATTGTTGCTAGGCTGCAAGATACAGTGTTCAATTACTTGGCACCAAAACCCTCTGTGGAGCCATCTATATTGCAAGAATTGACAAGGCATGAGCATCATGTGTACAAATGCCACATCCAATATATGCATTGACCCATTGTCTTCAGTAGCGACAGGATAAAGTACCTGAAATCACGGTTATGTAGCTGGGACTTTGTACCGATGGAAATGGATGAAACCGAACTAGTCGAATGTGTCTGTATGATCTTTGAACAGATTCTGAGCCATCCAGATCTGGAAACTTTTCGTGTTCCCAAAGGTAAATGCCACGTGGGAATGGGAATTGCTGTGTTGTATATGGTTTATGCTCAGTTTGGAGAATCAGATGACCTGCATCAATTCGTCCTTGACATTTTCAACTCGTATCACAACACCAATCCATATCACAACTTTCGACATGCTGTCGATGTGCTGCAATCCACGTATTACTTCTTATGCAAGATGGGTATAGTGACTCCCATGGATCCAGGTATCCATGCTGCAGTCTCTTCCACGCGTGGAGGCATCTGCAATGGCCGCCGTCCATCATCATCACGCGATGATGTGGTGGAAAGCAGAATGAAGGAACTCCTCAGACCTATTCATATCCTTGCGCTCATGATGGCATGCGTGGGTCATGATATCGGACATCCCGGTGTGACTAACGTGTTCATGGTAACTGCATTCATTATCCCTCATGATTCTTTCAATCAGATGGATTAAAAAGTGCTCTCTCTACTAGATCAATTCAGGTACACCACTTGCAGTTCTTTACAATGATCGATCTGTTCTGGAAAGCTATCACTCTATGGCTTTTTTCCATCTGCTAAGCAAAAGCTGCTTCAAACAACTGACAGACGTCAAGCATGCTTGTAAGTGGAATCAAGGCAGGATTACTCAAAAACCTGTGTGTGTGTGTGTGTGTGTATGTGTGTGTGCTTAAGCATCTTGTTTTCTAGCTTTCCGCAAACTGATCATCAACAGTATCCTGGCAACGGATATGGGGATGCATGACGAATATGTGCAGCAAGTGATAGATCAGTCCAATCGTTTACATCGGCACGACATTGACTTTGGCGATGAAATCACGCGCACTCATGAACGGTTTTTGCTTTGCGGAGCCATTATCAAATGTGCTGATATAAGCAACTGCGTAAGTTTGATCTCAATCCTATTGGTTCATTCAAATACCAACTAATTCTTGATAGGCACGTCCCTTTCCGGTTGCTAAAAAGTGGGCCGAGATTCTTGCAGAAGAATTTGCACGCCAAGGCGACTTGGAAAGAGAACTCGAGCTGGATGTCTTGCCTATCAATCAACGAGGCAAAGTATGTCTCGATGAGTTTCAGCTGACCTTTAAGCGAAAAGTAGCTGTCAAGCTATTTGTTGCCATCGGCAAAGTGCTTCCAGGTGACTTGGTATCACAAACTCCGTCAACAGATAGAAACAGTTGCAGCTAATAAGTTGATTATATTCTTTACAGAAATGCAGTTTTGTTTGGATTTCATCCGAGAGAATATAAAACAGTGGGAAGAAGAAAAAGCGAGAAGGGAAACATCAGCAGCAACATCAGTAGTTAAAGGGCAGAGTTGTACTAGTGTAACAACCAAACAAGCCATTCAACCTGTCAACTGCCAGCAGTCATACATCGATGACGAGGATGAAAATAACAACGACAGTGGTAACAATGACCACGAAGACGGACTGACCAGCTGTCCTTTTGCTCTGTCACCTAACGCCGTTGAGCCTTTGCATTCCAACCCCAAGTCTATCCACGAAAGTTCACGCAATAATCGTTCTGCAGGTTGCCAATGTTGTATCCAGTAACAGTAATCCTTTATGTAAACAACACCAACAGCATTGCCCTCTTCCACCTTTCAATCAGCCAACGCACGCACATACACACTTTTCACGTTTTCCAATATCCTTTTGCTTATCACCCTTGTACTATAGATAAACTTCCTTTCCACCTCCATCCCTGGATATGCAAAGTTTTAAAAAAAAATACTGAATAGAGATGCTTGATGCATATCAAAACATTGTATTCTGTACATAATATTACTCTATGCCTCTATCCCTGGACTTAGTGAGAATCATCGTGCAAATCGAACCTGTAAAAGATTACCATGCTTAAGTCCGGATGTCTTTCAATCATCATTGAAAAACAGATATCACTTACTTTTTCAGCAGACTGTCGATCTTGTCAGAGGTATAGCCTGCATCAATAATGTTGCGTGCTTCCTGAACCTTTCCAAAAACGTTGAAAAGCAAGAGACCGACAATCTTCTTGTCACGAATGTAGAAAACGAGACCCTTGCCAAACTTTATACCCGAAGAACATGAGTATGCAACGTATTTGAAAAATTCTAGAACTTTGGCTCTTACCTTCTCATCCTGGAAAGGCGCCTTGGCAGCGACTGCCTTTGCAATTTCGCTGGTGGTGGAAGTTGCAGCATCACCACCGGGGGCAGCACGAGGGCTCTCTGCTTCAGCGCCTGCGCTAGCAGCAGGAGTATCCTGGGCAGTGGCCTTGGCCCATACACTGACGGTAGACAGCTGAGAGTCGACGAGACCAATAGCTTCGTAGCCTTTAGAAGAATGACCTGTTAATCCTGGTCCCTTATCCTTCAAATTCGATTCTCTTCTTACCAATCTCAGGGCCGAGATCAGACCTAGAAACACAGATTGTCAGTTACTGCTGCTAATATTTTTTTCCTCTCAGCAATGACATACCAGAACATGGACTGATGTTTGTATGGTTTGGCGGCACCGACCATGTTCTCACCAGCGTGGCGACCGCTCAAAACAGCACTGGATAGTTCAAGATCACAGTCAATATTCGCAAAGCATCCCTGAAAGAAAGGATGATCTTTCAACTTACTGGTCGTGGTGCTCGATACGGCGACGGCCTAGCTGTACATCATGGAAGGATACCATGTCACCAGCGGCAAAGACGTCTGTGCGAGCTTCCAATTCGGCATTGACAACAACGCCAGCACGCTTCTCGTCAATCTCCAGACCGGCTTCTCTCGCAAGATCGACGCGAGGTTCTATACCGATAGCGACAATGACGTGGTCAACAGAAAGTGTTTCATTGTTATCCAAAGCCAAAATGACCTTGTTGTCGTCACCAGCAGTGACAGATTTGATCTTGCTGTTGGTCTTGACATCCACACCAACTATCAAAGTAGCAGATGTAATTAGCGATATGGTGACAATGATACTTTACAGCGACGAAACTCACGTTTCTTTACGCGGGAAGTGGTCCACTTTGTAAGGTACGAGGGGAAGACATTGGCCATGTTACCCTCTGTTAAACGGTGTTAGAATCCACATCCTTGATATGAGATGCATGAATAAACGTTTACCTTCGGGGAAGACCTGAGTGACCTTTATGTTTTCCTTTTCAGCTATCAGTGATTACCGTCAGTGTATATGCATATGTAATAAACAGAAGCTTTACGTGCGTACCTCGCTTAGCAAGGGCAACAGCCAATTCGGATCCCAAGAAACCACCACCGACGACAGCAATGTGAGCGCCGTTCTTGGCAATCTTGTCGAGCTTCTTAAAGTCATCGACAGTTCGATAGGTGGAGACGTTTGCGACACCAGCAGCTTGAGGAAGAGATTTTGGCTCGCCACCGGTTGCCAACAAGACCTAGCATTCTCGTTTCAATTGCGATATCCTCATAGAGATAGAGACTGATGTGCCTAATTATACCTTGTTGTAGTAGATGACGCTGCCGTCGGCTAAAGTGATTGTATGGTCTTCAACGTTGAGACGAGCAACCTTGTTGTTAAGGAGCAACTTGATCTTGGAAGTCTGCAAATCGGAGCCGGAGGCATCCTTGATGACCTCGTATTCAGAAATGTCCTGGTAGATTGTGCTGATAAAGAAGAGAGAGAAATCAGATTACATATCTCTTTCTATATTGATGCCGCTCTAATTTGATCAACATACTTGCGCTCAGTGCCTTGCCACTGCATATAATTATAGTCAATGATGATTGTACGAGTTGCTACACATTAGACTGGTTACTTACGTCTTTGAATACAAGCGTGTTTGCGACATTGGGATCCTCCGAGAACCACAATTCCTTAGACAAGGGCGGTCTATCAATCATGTGGTTCTGTTAGTACTGAGATATTTATATGAAAATATCCATAATGCAGCTTGCCTCATGTAAGGTGCATAACCTTCGTCGCCAATGATAATGACCTATGGGATGTTATCAATTAAGATTAATACCTGGCATAAATTCCCGTTCTAATTGCTTTTCTGTTACTGAACCTACATTGGCGTTAGGTTCCTTCTCCTTAATAGCCTGAGCAGCAGCAAACGAGGCAGTGCCAGCACCGATGAGCACGTAGGGCTTTTGGATCTTGACGGGTTCAGCAGCAGCGGCAGCAGCAGCGGCAGGCTTCTCAGGAATTGCAGAAGTAGGCTCAGCGACATGCTCCACAGTTGGCTTGGCTTTCTTGGGTGGAGGCGAGGTCAGTTTGAAGAGAATAGGACCGAAAACGATCAATGAGCCAATGAACCATGGAGTGTTGCTAGAGGTCTTTGGCTGAGGCTGGACGGTCGCATAGGAACGCGCAGCCGAGAGTCTAACAGGAACTGTTCGACCCATACGAGCCGAACGAACAGCAGACGCACGCAACAAGTTCAACGCCATTACTGCAAAGACGCGAGCGAAGCTCGTGAAAAGTCAGTTAAAAGCGTTTGACATGGCCAGGGCCCACCAGCATTTTTTCCAAGTCGGACATTGTTCGGCAGACGCAGCTTCATAGAATGTTTGCCATGCTCTTGTAGGTCTTTTATTCAAACTTATTTGTGTCCGAATGTTCAAAGATACACTGAACGCGTACAAATTATCACATCCAGATCGTCCTTTAGTTCGCATTATCATTTGCATAGCATCGTTTCGCTTCGCAATCTTAGATCGTTTTCCGCGCTTGAAACTTTTCAAACATTATTCTTTGCTGAAGCACACGTATACCGATGGGTGTGAGTACGGAAGAAATCATCACAAAAGGAATCTGCTTTGGACACACCTTTTCAAGGCGGATATGTGACGTGTGTCAAATGACTCCTTCCTTTTTCTTTACCTTTTATCAAAATGTTTTGAAGTCCTTACATATCCTATGCGTATGCTATTCAGTAAGAGTTTCTCTCGCCGCCCTTGTTGCTGTACGAGTTTAGGCGCTATCTCGAGCAAGCACCGGTGACAAGTTATTGGCGTCTTCTGGATTCTTTGGAGCTCGGCTGCTCGTTCTCCTCGAGGATCTCTGGCAAGCACTATCGCCGGCAGTACCTTCTTGGCCAAGATGACACGTTATTGTAACAATTCTCGTGTTGAAGGATGCATCGGAGGATGCACAACGCTTTGCTGCTACTGGCGGGTATAAAGCTGTTTTGACCACCTTGATATGGATGGGGGATTGACTGGGCTGCTGAGACGACGAAACATTACCTATGTACTAGGCAACAAGTTCATTCAGACCTGTTCATGTTAAACATTTGATGCCCTTCTTCCAAAACCTCACGGACCATGTGATCGGAGGACGCCGTGTCAGTGGATAAAGACGACGATTACAACCATGGTCAATTTCCCTCAGAGTTGCTGAGCCAGGCTCATTAGAGAAAACGATAACTGAGGTCAACAAGATACAGCCATTGAAGACGCCTTACAACACGAAAATCGATGCTGCAACGCATCGTTATCGATGACCCTGCGACCTTACGCACCAAAAGGACGTCAGCATCCGCATCCAGCGTGCCCCGTTGTAAACGACGCGACGCAAATTCTCCAAGCGATTGGATATATAACTTTTACAAGGATGATCGCTCTTCTTTGAGCCTACTACAAGCTCTCATGCGCCGATGCGCAAGCCATCCGCGCAGATGTATAATCCCACTCATTCACTTATCCTGGACGTGGACAACGACAACTGAAGAGGTGTGTTTTCCTACGAGGAACTTAAAGAGATGAAAGAGAGCGAGAAGCCTTTCATCAACCAGCTTCTAGACGATATTCAACAGAAGTTGGACGGGATCGAAGATCTTGTAAGAGCTGGAGGCAAAAGTTCATATCTATCTAAACGTTTATTTTCCTTATTTGTTTTGCCCAAAGAGACGGCGCTTGAGTGATACAAGCATGTTCTCAATCTGCATCACGATCCAGTCATGGATCAGGACGTTGCTTGGATGTTGCGAACGATGATAGTTCAGGCGGCTCTTTTCATCACCAACGTCCACACCGCTAACTTCTCCGAAGAAATTGGTTACACAGGGTATACGGCTTTTTAATGGACGTAGTTAGTGGCAGTGGAGTAGTTGCGAATTCGTAAAGATTGTGCTGATATTGCAAGATGGCATATTTTAGTGTCTTCCCCTCAATAGCAGTGAAAGATACAGTCAAGCGAGCAAAAAGTCGAGAAACAAAAAAAGAAAATTGTCCTGCGGTCGAGCTGATGGGAAGAGCTGCCTTGGGATCCAAGATGGATTTAATATACTCAGCGGGAAGCATGAACTAGGCTGTATCGAAGCAGGACGACGTGGTGACTAGACAAAGGAGTACAACGATGGAATGCTGAAGTTGCCGACAGTAATGAAGGATGTGGCCGTGGACATACTGAATACACGCCCGAGCATTGTGAATGACCTGGAAATCCAGCATATGGCATCATGGGTAAGACATAGACATGGTTAATATAACGGAAAAATGCTTTCTAATTTACTTCTTCTTTACCTACGGCTGGTGTCTAATAGCAAACAAAGTATCGATGCTCGCTTTGGATATATCACTAGGGCATGTATGCAGAATTAGAAGGAGTGACACTTCCAACACGAGCCAGTTAATGAAGCGGCTTCCTGGACTAATGCAAATGGCGCTCCTCCGCAAGCACAAGATGCAAAAACTTCGAAGCATATCGACAAGACGCCCGTTAAGCTCGCTAAAAAGAAAGGTCCATATGCCGCCGACCTTTGTCCTGTCTCGATCTGTTTCCTCCATCCGGTTCTACATCTACAACAAGTTCATCCTTATCAACGGGCAAATAAATCGTCGTGCCTGTATTTGCCATCACAGTAGAATCTGTCAATTTCAATCTATATCGAGACTTTTGATGGGAACTGTCAGACAGACGTACCTAATGATGCCATAGAAGCCTTGAAATAAACTGTCTCCAGTAAAATCTTTTCATTAACACATTACTGTTGGGTTTGGAGTTTGTCATTAAGAATTTTGGAAGAGACTGCTGCCATATCCTGGTATTATTGTATGTGCATCATTTGAATGGATTACCACCCCTCGAACTGGGCCATGAAGTACGTACGATTACCCACTTGGTTGTTAATCTGTTAACCGGCTTTACTTCGATATGTATTTTGCTTGACAAGATGACAGTGCGTAAAATTGGTAAACTGCTGGGTGGACAAGAACTAAAAAGAAGAATCTTTCAGTATCGCAAAAATATATCTAAGCAAATGAAAGCAACAAACATCAAATGCATGCATCGTAAGGTTTATAAATTAGGCTGTGAATGTTTCTCACACTGCCTCGTGTATGAGAGTATTGTATCCAAGTGGTTCAATCTTGGTAGCTGACGACAAGCTTCCGAAAATGGTGCGTTTTGTGCTACGTAATATCCCGACAAGTATTCATAAGCAACATTACTGAGCTTTGGAACTGGACGGAGAAATCTTGAAGGAAAAGATTCCTGACTACGAAGGCGCTTCTATTTAGCTTTTTTTCTTTACATATCAGACACCATTTATCTTACGCTTTATGCTATATACTTCTATTCATTATAGGTAGACCATGAAATGTAATACATTTGTAACTATCATTTGAAAAGCTTCGGCTTGCAGAATTTCTTGACATCCCACACAATATGTAAACTAAACTCGTTGTGTAATTTCCTAATTGAACTGCTCATCAGCTACCTTATGTGGCAAAGGACGGGCTGGAATACACATTTCACCAAAGGGTACTGTATTTATTGGCTATGTAATTCTATGCGTATGATAAAGCATGTTCATCACGGAGAATATTGTTGTAAGAAAAATAGTACAGTGGAACCCCTTGATTTCAATACTTTCAGTTCCGAGTTCCTGTTTATTTCAAGAGTTTTGGTGGGAACGGTCTTTCCGTTGTACATAGTGGTTCACTATGGTATGCAGCTCCGTTGATTTCAAGTTTTTCTTTATTTCAAGGAAAAATGCTTCCACAGAAGCCTTGAGATTAACGAGGTTCTACTGTAAACAGTGGCAGGCATCCTGCAACGAGTATACTTTACTACTAGCATTGTAAAAACATATGCAAGCAAATAGCATCAGCAATTAGCAAATCCTTGCATCCAGTAGAATACGAATCAGGTTATAAACGTTTTTCGCTGCTTTTGTCTTTCAGGATTGCGTACTCACAAGTCCAAACACGGTAATTGACGAGATCTTCCAAATTTGGCGTATGTATCCTTCTGGTCATATCCAGCCAAACCTTTAAAACCGTCAATCAGGGAGTTACAAATTGTATACAGTAATTCTGTCAATGACAATGGGCTCTACAAGCAAACGTTTCTCACCAAGAGATCTTCCTGACCTTTCTGGGAAGATATCGATAGTTACCGGTAGCACTTCAGGAGTAAGCCTATGTTGGATCAATCCAACATTGGCAACAGCTTTCTCTAACATCGAGGTGCTTATTTGCAGCTTGGAAAAGCTTCAGCTCTGGAGTTGGCACGCAAAGGCAGCACGGTGTAAGTGGAAGCAGGATGGATGATGGCACCTTGTTGTTTATTTATTTAAATTACTTTGCACGCATAGCATCATAGCCGCCAGAGATGCGGCCAAGGCCGAAGCTGTTATAAGCAGTATCAAAAAAGAAACAGGGAACAGCAAGGTCGAGTTTATCCATCTAGACAACAGCTCCCTCGCATCCGTCAAGAAATTCGCGGACGACTTCAAAGCGAGATACGACAGCTTGCATATTTTGCTCAACAATGCAGGTATCGGCGGAACCCCTTTCAGTCTATCAAAGGATGGTAAGCAAAAGCAGGACTGCGCAATATCGAGATTGATCCTGGAAGGTTTGACATCCTTTCTAACCAAGGCATTGAAATACAAATGGCCGTGAACCACGTTGCTCACCATTACTTGACCATGCTGCTCCTACCTGTCCTTATCAAGTCCGTTCCTAGTCGCGTTGTATCCGTCAGTTCAATTGGACATCGGATGGCGGGAAGATATGGCATGAAATACGAGGAATGGAACGATGAAAAGAAGTATGACCCAGCAGCACAGTACTTTCGATCCAAGGTACAGTTGTATTATCTTGCGCTTTCATTTCCCAAATCCGATTCGAAATAACTTTCTTCCATATTATAGGCGGCTAATATTATGTTTACACGAGAACTCTCAAGGCGGTTGAAAGAAAAAGGCATAGATCAGGTAACTGAGAGAAACGGGTCAAAGGTTTGGACATGGTCAGGAAAGAACTGAGTCATTTATATTATCATCTAGCTTTACATTAATTGCAACCATCCTGGTAGCGTCAATACAGAAATTGCTCGTCGACCGCTAGGACTTTTTGGCCATTTTTTTGCATTTTATCTCAAGAACTTTGGTACCACTCCTGAAGACGGCGCGTTGACGCAGCTGTACCTAGCCGCGAGCCCCGAAGTCGAGCGTCAAAAGATCAAGGGTGAATACTATGAACCTGTAGCTAAGCGTAAAACAGCCAGCAGTTACACCACGTCTCAAAAAAATATCTCAGAACTCTGGAGTTGGACAGAGAAAGTCTTGAAGGAAAAGGCCCCTGGCTATGAGGGCGCTCCCATTTGAAAAGTCGCTCGTCCTATTGAATTACTAGATCACGCTTTTCATACGCACTCGATCATTCACTTTATCCTATAGTTTAGATATTAATGTAGCAAAGTTTATAAGAAAAGAATATATCCTGAACACATCCATATTACCTGTCAATTAGGAACTAAAACTACACATTTCACGAATTTTTAAGACAGATCACAATTTGGGCTGATTACAATTTAAGATAAGTGGTAAAGACTTCTCGCACTTTTGCTGCTCTTGTTTGGAAAGATTTAAGTTTCCTTTGAGGTACTAATTAAATGAAAAAAGTTAGCTTGATGAAAAGAATTCACTACATATCCAACAATAAGACTTGCATAAGGTCATATCTCTTATCCAGGTAACCGTGTCTTCGTTGCAATAGCTCGTTACCAGAGAACCTGTCGAACAAGCGATACATTAGGATACATCGACCGTCGAAGAAAATTACAATTTACCAAGTAATGTCATCATGGTTTGGCACTGATATTGAGATGCCTCGTGAAGAACCTGTTGGAAATCGAATATAATAATGAGAACGCGTAATAAGTGACTAGTAAATTGACCATTGTTATATTGCCTGAAGCAGTAGTTGCTCAAACACATCACCGGGACCTAAATACTGATCCTCTTGTACTGTAAGCAATCCAAGATCATACTGGTGTCTGCGTACAGGATCTCGAAGCGTATCGTAAGCGGTGGTGAGGACTAAAAGTAGGTGTCAGCTAAATACACTTTGTAGTAAGAGATTGCAAGGCACGTCATACTTTGGAAACTTTGAGTTGCTTGATCCTGATTCGTCGCTTTATCAGGATGACAAAGTCTGCTTCTCTGCATTTCGTGCACGCGTTGCTGTCAATGCAACCATTAATGTCAATTATTGTGGCAAATAGCTACCTTTAGATATGCTCGTCGAATGTCTGCAGTTGTCAGATCCTCAGTGTTTGCCACACCCAAAACAGTATAATAGTCTGTAGCATTAAGAAGATGATCCATGTCAGCGATAAAATAAAGAAGGTAAAAAAAGAAAAGAACAATGAAACGAGCATTCCACAGAAAGATGCAATAGACAGTTTTTATTAAATGTGAACTAAGGGGTGCGGAAAAATGGATGGTTGTTTTTTAGATCTTTTGCATGGCAGCAATGTCGACAGATTGAACGTAGTCTTCCAATTCCATGATCTTGTCAGTCAAATCGTCCATGGCAACCTTGTCGTCCTCAACAACACAGTTGATCTGGAGTTTCTTGATACCGTAGCCGACAGGAACGTGTTGATAACCACCCCACAAAAGACCATCCATGGCAATAGCGCGAACAGCTTCGGTCATGGCGTTGACATCAGTTTCGTCATCCCAAGGCTTAACATCCAAGGTGACAGTGGTCTTTGCGATAGGCTTGGGCTTGGCAGCCTTCTTTGCGTTGTATTCAGCAAGACGTTGAGCCTTGAGCTTCTCGGCTTCCTCGTCAACTTCTTCGTCGTCAGAACCGAACAAGTCAATGTCGTCTTCCTCAGCAGCAGCTTCGGCCTTGGCGGCGGTAGTGGCGCCTTCGACAGCAGCCCTGTTTAACGTGCAGTAAATTAATACGCCGTTATCATAAAGAATGTCGCAAGCGCGTCTCTTACTTTGTGGTGTAGCCCTTGACAGCGGCAATGTGGTTGTACCAACGGGCCAAGTGAGGGTATTCGGTGGGAGAAGGACCCTCAGGCAAGGCATCAAAGACAGCCTTGTCGGCTTCAGAGGCTTCGTAGCTAATTAGAATCGCCATTAGACTCAACACTCGCGACGCCGCAAGCTAGTCAGTTTAAGCTTACCCCTGGACGTAGGAAGCGTTTTCGAAGAAGCCGTTGAGGACCTTGAAGGCCAGAGGAGTCTCGAGGGTCAAAGACATTTCGTTGAAGCGAGAAAGGGAAAGAGCTTAGTGCGTTCAGTAGGCCCGAAAATTTTTGTTTCAGCTCTCGAAGCCACAGTGGTATGTTGCGCTTTGGTAACGTTGACCTGTCCTTCGCAGTCGACAATACGGAACTTCTTCACTTTTCACCATGGGCAAATCAGCCAAATTCTACAAACGACCAACGCGCAAAGAAAAGGAAGCGATTGCGTTAAGTAAAGCGGCTGGAATCACGAAACCAAAGGAGCAAGCAAAAAAGAAGAAAGAGGCCGTCGCAGCTGTTGCTGCTGCTGTCAAAACGACTGCGCCCAACAAGCAAGTATCCATGGACATTGATGAAGCGCCAAAGAAAGAAAAGAAACCGAAAGAAGAAGAGAAGCCAGACTACGTTGATCTTTTGACGGGCAAAAAGACATACAAGAAAATCCCTGTAAAGCGAAAATAAAGTCTCAAGATACCCACCCATCTCCATCCCGGCAACGACAATGTATCACTAGACAATTTTCACCTATTATTATCATCACATACATCAGCAAATAATGCAATAACAACGAGTACATAGTAGTCAACATTAAAAATTGTACAATACATGTTTCCATTCTAATGCAATGTGTCATTTCTATTTTTTGATATTGAAATAGCATTGTATATATCGTTCTCTCAGGCAGGAGTCTAGTCAATTGAAGATGCTACTTTGTAAACCAGGTGATGGTCTTGTAGCTTACCATTCCAAATCACTTTTCGATGTTTGAATACGAGATGAATGTTGCGCAGCACTCAACTCAGCGACTTTTCAAGTATAAATGCTGCGGCTGGATCTGCCTACCTTTCTTTTTTATTTTAGCGATCCTCGGAATGCCAGAAGCACGAGCTCCTATTGCAAAGGTATAACACTTTCTCTACTCATGTCGCCGCGGCCGATTGCTGATCGTGTGCTTTGCAGCAGCCTCTGAGAGGTCGGGGTGTCGAACTTGCGCAACTTGAACGGCGATACCGTTCAAGTTACAAGAAAGTTGGGTTAGTGGAAACTATCGAATAGAAAGTTGATGCAAGTACTAACATTCGCTGTAGGGAAGACAATGAAAACACGACTGTTCGACTTGCCGTTAAGCCCAGTGATCCTGACTTTCCATATGAAATTGAAGCTCTTCAAGTCCAGCTCCTGGTTCCTCACGAGTATCCGAAGAAACACTGCAAACTCCGGGTCTTAAACACTGATATTCCTAGAGGATATGCATTGTACGTGGAAAAGAATTCATGTTGCAATGATTTACGTTCGATTTTATGTTGACAACCTTATGTCTCACAGCAACATAGAGAAAGGATTTGAAGCATATGCGAACCAAAACGATACGACGTTGGTGCGACAGATGGGGTGGTTGGACAAGAATCTGGAAACGCTTTTGCAACAGTCGCCTGCGGAAACTATTCGTTTCGTATCAGCGTCGAAATCGAGCATGGTCGCACCAGAACTTCCGAGTGAATTTGTTGCGGCCGTATCGGCCAAGAGTCAACAGGCATCCAAAGCTGTAACTCCACAACCATCGGCGCCGCCAGTGGTATCGCCAGCGGATACGCCGCGCAAGCTGCCTTCGAAGCCTTCAAAGAAACTCGATGCGATGGCCGCTCCGTTCTTTACGGGTGCTCAATTAGAAGCCGCAGCAGAGACTCGACGTAAAGAGATGCATCAGTTGAAATCGCGTTTTCGAGAATCTTACAAAATTGCGCGGTAACAAGGATAAAGAGTTATCTCGTTGATTTGACTCAATGTTAACATGCGAATTTTAGATCGGATGCTTCCGAGATTGTTATACAGTTAGTTGTGCCTCTCAATGATCCCGATTTTGCCTTCAAAGATCTATTCCACGGAGAATTGCGATTAAAATATCATATTCCTGCTCAATATCCTCTTTTGCCCTGCAGCATTGAAGTCGAGAACAAAGGATTGAAAGAGGAAGAAGTGAGGTACGCATGGATAATTCTGCAATTAAGCACTCCGGTATTAATCTAGTGGTAATATCTAGATCCATCAACTACGAGTTTTCCGAGCATGTCAAGACGGGTAACAGGAGCTTATTCCAGAACCTCAACTGGCTGAATAGGCATCTGGAGACAATCCTACGATACCCACCTCAGATAAAATCGCAGAGACCAGTGGAAGCTGATAAATCGACTTCAAGTGCATCTGACTCGAGCGAGAAGACTTTCACAAAGAAGCCTATCATCAAGGACGAGCATGATGATAAAAAGAGCAGGGTCATCGTTGTCGATGATCCCTCGATGCTCAGACCACCGGGTGTGGAAGCTGATGATGCGCCTGGCAGAAGCAGTGGAACCTCTGAGGACGAGTCTGAAGAAGAGTATGATAGTTCAGGCGGTGAAGGCGATGGCAGCAACGAAGAGCAGGATGGAAAAGAACAGCCAAACTCTTCTGCAGGAGGATCAAAGGTGGTGGTGCGCAGAGGGACTGAGGTCCGTCTCGTATCTCCAGTTTTGGAAAATCTATCCCTTTTTAGATGCATCGCCATGCATTTGATGGTGAAGTGTAACCGATGTAAGGACACTGTAGAGATGGAGGATATATTGCCCAAGGATCCCATCAACCCGACTGGAAAAAACGATGGAAGACTGGAAGAACGTTGGTTACCGTGTCCGACTTGCAACAGTCAGTTGGGTGCCAAGTTCACCGCTGGTATGAAACGAAAGGAAGAAGAATTTTGTATGCAAGGTGCTTAGCTAATGACCCTGCAGAATTGGTACATGCCAATGCCAAAACTGTTGGATTCCTGCAATTGGAGGGTTGCAAGCCCTTTGATGTTCTGTACTTATCGTTCTTGGGTACCTGTGCAAATTGTATGGAGGATGTCAAGCAGCCTTTCCATCTAAGGGTCGACGATCAGCCGAGAATTGTCCCCTGTTTCTCATGCCACACGAAGCTGAAAGTCAACCTCGGAGGTTACAAATTTGTCAGCATAGGCCAGGGCGGAGAAAGTCTGCATGCTAGTGAGAATCAAGTCGCTAAAACGATGCTAAAGAAGAAGAAGCGAAAGGAACCAGCACTCGTCGTTGGTCAACCATTGCCGGACCAGGGTACCTGCTCGCATTATCGCAAGTCAAAGCGATGGTTCCGCTTTCCCTGTTGCGGCAAGCTGTATCCCTGCGACGTTTGTCATGATTCCAAGGAGGGCCATAGTTACGACTATGCCAGACGACATGTTTGCGGCATGTGTTCACGCGAGCAACCTATTACGGCTGTGTGCGCATGTGGCCATGAATTTGAACGTACTCATCAAAAGGGTGCTTTCTGGGAAGGAGGCCAAGGCGTACGAAACAGGACGTTGATGAGCAGAAAGGTATGCATCTTTTTTGTTTCTTTCTAATTCCATGTATATCACTTCTCTAACGTGCATCTGTTATCCATTTAGGACCCGCATAAACACAAAGGTGTCGGTAAGACGACATCTAAGAAGCAAGAACGAGTCGGCGCAGCGGGTAAAAAGAAGCGTCAAGAAGATTAAGCCATTTTTTTGTGTAATCAAGACAGAATAAACTTTTTCTGTTGTTTCCCAATTCCCTGCTTGTGTTCATGCTTCTACACCGTGCATTATTAAAAGGTATGAGCTAATATGTTCCAGTGGGCCAGTTACAACGGCCTATAGGACTTTTAGATTGGATTCTTTATGGAGGGCATAGAAATCGAAAAGGGAAGACCCGCATTACGGAAAAGGAATGGTCTCTCACCTCACGAATCATAATTGAGTACCCGCCATTTTTTGGGCGGTGACACACCCCCCTTTTCGGTCGTCTGTGTGCTTCATTTTTTTTCTTCCTTCAAGTGCCAACAACGACGGATCGCCATGTCAAGTGAGACTTCATTGTTGGGGCACACTGCTTTTACAGCTGGTCCTACTGATTACCGCATTGTACACCCACTTTCGGCTTCGCCTGCATCATCGGCATTTTTCCCCCCTCACACACAACAGAGCTCTCCACCTCCATCGACTCAGCAGCAGATTGGTAACAACACAAACTCTGCTTCAGACGATGTAACGACAATTTTTGTCGTTGGGTTTCCGGACGACATGCACGAGCGAGAATTCCAAAACATGTTTACTTTTTCACCAGGCTTCGAAGCAGCATCCCTAAAGTGGCATTCAAAGGATCAAGAGGACGATGCACCTTCCAACGCAAACGGTGCGAACGGTACCTCTGGATCGAAGAAGCAAATGGTAAGATAAAGAGACAATGCAAAAGCTTTTAATGTTTGTTGCCCTGTCTCATATTTCGTCTTCTAAATTAGATTGGCTTCGCCAGATTTCGTACTCGCCTGGAAGCTATGGAAGCAGTGGAAGTCTTGAATGGCAAGAAGGTGGATACGGAGAAAGGTTCTGTGCTAAAGGCGGAGATGGCCAAAAAGAACTTGCATATCAAGCGAGGATCCATTGCACCCAACGCACATCCCGCTGCTGCTGCTGCTGCTGCTGCTGCTGCCGCGGCCGCGGCCGCGGCCGCTGCGACCGCTGCTCCCCCTCCACCTCCACTCCATCACACTGTGGGCACGCCGGGTGAGGCAGTGACGTCGCCGTTGAGCGCTTTGTCAAGGAAAATGAGTCTTCATCCACCAATGTATGACAGCTTTTCACCTCTCCCAAGCGACCTCCTATCTCCGGCTGATTACAAAAACGACCCTTTCAGCGAGCATCCATTAGTCAATGGCAGCAATACACCTGCTTTCGATGATGCTTTTTTCAACTTGCGGTCGCAATCATTTGATGCGCGTAGC
This sequence comes from Rhizomucor miehei CAU432, assembly GCA_000611695.1. NCBI lineage: Eukaryota > Fungi > Mucoromycota > Mucoromycetes > Mucorales > Lichtheimiaceae > Rhizomucor > Rhizomucor miehei. The sequence continues at coordinate 41,196 of KK100192.1, read as the reverse complement.
AACAATGAAGTAATTCCACCATTCACCCGTGCATTCAGCTTGTATCCACGCGCTCCTGCAGCCACAGCTGCCTCTCGCATTCTCAACCATCATAATTTCTTGCAAGAGGAAAATGATCCGCTCAGCTACCTGTCAAAATCCTCTCCAGTGCCAACCGAGCGAAGTGGATTCGGAACCTCGCTTTTCGATGCTGGCAACGATGTGCTGAACCGTATGGGTTCGCTTTCTCTTCACAATGAGTTGCGCACTCCTAGTCTATCCTCGCCTAGTTACCGTCCCAATGGCAGTGTCAACAGCAACAATCCTGCCGATCAAAACCCTCCTTGCAACACTTTGTATGTGGGCAACTTGCCTCCGTACACGAGCGAAGAAGAGCTGCGTCAAGTCTTTAGCAAGTGCCGCGGTTACAAGCGCATGTGTTTCCGCACGAAGCCTCAAGGACCCATGTGCTTTGTTGAGTTTGAAGACGTTTCCTTTGCCAGCCAAGCGATGACAGAGCTTCAGGGTCACACATTGACAAACTCTATCAAGGGCGGCATTCGCTTGTCCTACAGCAAGAATCCTTTGTTCACGAAACCGGGCAAGGAGTCCAACCGCTCGACGGACGCTTAAAATGTATATAATCTCTCATGCATCTTTTTGTATTTTTCTTTTCGTTTCCTCTTCTCCTCTTGTTTTCTTCTCTATCTCGGCATGTCAACCTATCCTCGCACCTTTAAACACTATTACTTTTTGTTGCTGACATCTATCTAGTATACTCTATAACTCACAAGGCACGACAAGACAAAAGATTTCCATAGCAGAGACATACAGAACTTTTTTTATCCCCTTCTTTCTGCAGAACTCATATAGCATTCTCTTATTTTTTCCTCTCTTCTTTGCTTTTATAATCAATTAAATGTTGCATGGATCTAGATGTCGAGGTGTGTACGCTGGTGGTGGAAGTTCAGACACATCTATCGATGGGTGAGAAGAGCAAGATCCCGTCGCGGCTGCTAGTTCTTTTGCTGTAGGTGCCGATGGTGTTGGACGTTCGACCGTTTCCTCGAAACAGGGTGCCTGCTGTGGTGGCAGCCTTTTCTCGTCTACTATTGTCCTTTGTTGCTGTCTAAAAGTCGATGACGACGA
>KK100192.1:10991-28495 GCA_000611695.1 Rhizomucor miehei CAU432 | reverse complement strand
AACAACAACAACAACGACAGCAGCAACAGCAGCAGCAACAGCAACAGCAACAGCAACAAGAACAGCCACTAGCATCACAACCACCGCCGCAGCCATCTATCCAAGTAGAACCATCACACCCACCTCCACAGTTGCAACAACCACCACCTCCAGTGTTTTCCAATCAGCAGCATCTATCACCAGCACAACAATCCTCTACAAACCCGCCAATTTCACATATCCACCAAGAGCCCGCGTACAATGTACCTTCACATGGAAACATGATTTCTATGCCAACAGTAACCAGCGCTGCTGCGCCTAGCTATAACATACAACAAACTGCCCCTGACTATCGCCAGAACTTTATCTTGCACCAGTTTACTTCCGATCAAGCTAACGATCAGGTTGTGGAACTCGATGACATATTTGGTGACATTGAAATGGATGGCGTTGTCAATCCGACACCTAGCGAACGGGCCATGGCAGACGCTGCACAGTCCTTTGACGATATTGTACCGATCGATGATTCCTGCAATGCTCCTACTTACAATAATACACAGCAACGACATGAACAACCGTTACAGCAGCAACAACAGCAAATGATTAACCAACATCAACATCAACAACAGACACCACCACCTCAACCACAATCATCACCACAGTATGGACAAGAAAATGGAAACACATACCAAGCTCAACCTTATTCGAATCAAGTAGTGCCCAGTCAACCCTCAATGTACCTAAACAATTTCAGCGGCTTTGGTGTATTTGGAAACAACTTCATGAGCAACAGCACTTCAAAAGCACTTTATATACCGGACATTCCACCGCCTGTGCCCAATGTCACACTCCATAATCGAATCCTATCCATGCTTCCTCCCGAGAAACTTGCATCAGTGGAACGATTGCTTTCACCAAGAGCACCGCAGCCGCCGCCAAAGATGGCGCCAAATATGCAACAAGAGGAGCCGATGCAGCAACCGCAACAAGAGCCAGAAGCTCGGCAACAACATCCACACCAGCAAGAACAAGAGAAACAACAGCAGGAACAGCAGCAGCAGCAGGTTGTACACAAAAGGCAATCTAGGACTACGCGTGCTGGTGGGGCTGTGGTCAACACGATGCCATCAGAAGGCGAGCAACCCATTTGTAGTAACTGTGAAACCACAACAACTCCACTTTGGAGACGCTCAGCAAACGATGAATTGCTTTGCAATGCGTGCGGTTTATAGTAAGCCATCTACTTCTCTTTTCTTTTTATACTCGTTCCAATGTACTCAATATCTTGCTAGTCTGAAATTGCACAATGCACCACGACCAAAGCATATGAAGCAACAATCGTCAGGTGCGGATGGTGATAACGGACCATTAAATGTATGCACAAACTGTGGTACTGATACGACGCCGTTGTGGCGCCGTGACAATGAGGGCGCACCGCTTTGCAATGCATGTGGCCTTTAGTAAGTTTTTATTGTATGTTCGGACGTGCAGAGCATTTGCTCAACTGATTTGCTTTTTCCAGTCTAAAACTTCACCATGCGCAGCGACCGCTGTCAATGAAGACAAATGTTATCAAGAAACGCCAGCGCGGAAATGATAACCAAAATGTAACTGCTTCAAGTAGCAGCGCAGGATCTATAAGCGAGCCGCCAAAAGATCTCGCAAAGAAAAAGAGTATCCTTCTACGTCCTCAGCAACACCATCGCCTCAACAACAAATTGCCTTTGTTTCATGATTCCTTTGTACATGTTTCTCATATGCAGTGTACTACATATCATTGAATCTGTAGCTTTTTCTTTGGATTTAGAATACAGTGCAGAAGTTAGAAAAGTTCGATAATTGAAAAGTTCTTTCTTGAGCATTGTATTTGATGATACCACAAGTTTGCGATGGTGGGGGTAAATATGGTGCAGAGCTACACAAAGCTTGACGGCTTGACGTTTTGGTTTCCCGATTAAAGCGGGCTCAAAGTCCAAAAGCGAGATCAGTCAGCAGAAATACAGTTGCGCTTTTCCATACAACCCCACACTTATGAAAGTTACTGAAAGACCAGCCACAAATAATCAACTTTCTGCATTCGATAGCGCTACAGATACACAGTACCTCGGCGAAACGGGCAGAGGAACTACAGTCTACACCGGTTCAGTGAACTCTGTAAGTTTGAAATAAAAGAGAACTGGAACAATTAGGAGTCGATGTTAACGGATTTTCCTGTTATTACAGGATTGGTGTATCGGCAGCGTCCCTCATGTAAGTATCAGGGAACGGATGAGTGCCAAGGGACTACTTGATCCTTAACCTTTATCTTTTCCTTCCAGGGCGGCTACGTTCTTGCGCTTGCGTTTGACGCCGTGCTGAAGCACACCTCTCAGTGGTTCCAAAAGGACCCCGTTGCACTTAACGCCTTTTATCTACGCAAAAGCGAAGTCGGCCCGTGCATTGTTGAGATTGAACCCATCAAGACAAGCAAAAAAGGCTACGTTGTGCTGCGATTCGGCTTGAAGCAGAATAGGGGCAAAGAAAAGGTTGCACTGAAGAGCATTGAAGAGTATGATCCGGCAGTGTTCGAGGAAAAGATCCACTGCATTGTCACGATGGGCAATATGGACAACGAGAAAGGTGTCACGCATATGCACAAGGAACTCCTACCGCCCGATAGATCGGTCATGGAACCTTTCAAACACATTTATATGGGCGACTACGTTGAAGGCTTGCTGGACAAGTCCACCCTCCCATCGGACTACAAGACGGGCAAAGGCAAGCCCGAGTTTAACCAGTTTATTGGCTTCTCGGATGGCCGTCCTACTGACTACAAGAGCATCTCATACTGGTGCGACATGTTTGTCACACCGCCTGTGTTGCTAGGATGGAATACCCTGGGTGGCCCAGTCTGGGCGCCCACGATGCAATTAGAGGTCCAGTTCAAGCGACGACCCGCCGGCAAGCGAGTCTTGACAAGCATCATTGCCCGCCACATTATCAACGGCCGCTTCGACTGCGAGGGCGGCGTTTGGGATGAGCAGGGCAACTTGCTTGCCATCACAAGGTATGAACCGTGCAGATTTAGGAGAATATGTCTTTCTCTAACAACTCCATAATATAGACACCAGTGCCTGATTGTACCATGGAGCCGGAACTCCAAGATGGGTGGAACGCCACCCAAGGCTCGTTTTTAATGATAGACATATTTTATTTAGAAACCGTAGTAATAAGACTGATCATGCAGAGGTTGAGAATGGCTTAGCGTTCCCTAGGAACAACTTCTCCGAAATTTTCTTGCTTGTGCTTGCTCGAAACTCTATACTTCAAAGTTCAAAATGGGCAAAGCAAAGAAATCGACAATTAAATTCCAAAAAAAACATTTAAAGGAGACGATCGAGCGTCGACGACAACACAGCAAAGTACGAAAGCAGATTGCTAAACGAAAAGAGCGTCAGAAACTGCGAGAAGCACAGAACGACAATTCAGGTACACACGATTTATGCAAGAGTTCTCTGTGTGTAGGTGCAAAATATACTTAGCAACCTTTATAGATAAAAACAAAAAGAATGATAGCAAAAAGGAACAAGAGGTTGACGAAAGGTAAGGAGACTCCTTGTTGCGAAAGCTGATCGCCATCGATCGATTGCTGATCTTGAGCTTTTGTGGTTACGTTCTACAGCCCTCAAAGTCAAGTGAATGTCAGCGACTTTTTCTGCAGCTTTGCCATTGATCCCGAAGAATCGTTGGACTTGAGTGACGACGAGGAAGCTGACCTGGATCCACTGGATCAGTTTGATGCTCCAGATCCAGAAGAGTTGGAGGCAGAAGGTGCACTTGAAGATGACAACGAGGATGATGTAATGAAGGAAGAAGAGTCAGCCGATGAAGAGGATGGCAGCCAGGATGAAGAATTCATGAGCGAAGACGAAGAAGAGCAAGAAGAGGATGAGGAAGAGGAAGAAGAGGAGGAAGATCACGGCGATGCGACGGCAGTGACAATAGAAATGCTCCAAGAGTGGTCCGAGGCAGCTCGCAAGAAACAACCATCTGCACTTAAAGAGTTGCTCAAGGCCTTTAGATCAATAGCACGGTCCGAGGAAGAAAATACACAATGTACCTACTATGTTAACAGTCATAAAGGTAACTTAGCAACAAGAGGATGGTATGGTATCACGACTAGAATTATTGATTGCCATGCACACATAGTCTACTCTAATCTTGTGAAAATTACCATCAAGTCAGCATATCCGATTTTTAGCGATCACATTGTCACTAGCAAAAAGGTCAGGCACCCAGCAAAGACGAAAAATTGGCAAAAGCTGGAAAAGGTTGTGCGATTATATCTCAACAACTGTGTACGATTCTTGCGGGATCTTCAACAAAGTGACCTTGTGACGTACATATTGACGCACTTGGAGCCATGCTCAGTGTACTTTGGATGTTTCCCCAAACCAGCCAGAGAATACCTCAGGGTCCTCTTGGATCGTTGGTCCGATATTACCTTGTCATCAGAAGCCCGTGCACAGTGCCACAAGGCTTTGCGACGATTTGCTACAGATGCTGTGGATGTCCAGAAACGCAGCTACCTAGCGCATACTCTCAAAGGCGTATACATGACGTTTGCAAAGAAGGTCACCAAAGTAACAGAGAGCAACATATCACTTGTGGAGCAAATGATGCAAGAGGCAGCCGATATCTACACCATCGAACCTAAAGGCAGTTTCCAGCACGCTGACGTATATATTCGCCAGTTATCGAATCATATGAAGACTGCCAAAAAGACCAGAACAGTGGAAGCATTCAAGGAGATTTACAACTGGCAGTTTATTAGCTGTTTGGACTTTTGGGCAGCCGTGGTGGGCGCGACATGCAACCCTGAAACAGGAACAAACTCGCCGATGCAGAACATTGTCAAACCCTTGGTTGACTTGTGCTTGAATACTATGAGGTGAGCTAAAAGGAATGATTGTCCGTGCACCAACCTTTGACTGATTTGGGAGATTGTCTTTAGGTTAAATCCCACAGCTCAGTTTGTACCACTTCGAGTGCATATTGTGCGCACACTGATCAACTTGATTGACTCCACTGGGTTCTACATCCCGCTGGGTCCGTTTACCCTCGAGCTGTTTGATAGCCAAATACTGAAGGCCCCGGCCGAGGACAGCGATCTAGAAGAGTTCAACTGGCAAGTGTATCTCAAGACCCCCAGCGAGTATGCACCCACTAAAGTCTACCGTGATGCAATGTTCCAAGCCTATTACGACAATGTCGTGGACTTCTATGGCTGCTTTGGGTTATCCATAGCTTTCCCAGAGTTGGTCATTCCTGTCTTGAGCAAGGTCCGTTCACATAGTTTGTGTGCAACAACAACGAAAGAAAACAAGGGTTTGACTCACTTCCCCCTTTTTTGAATTAGCTCAAGGAAGAGTCAAGACGGCTCAAGAATTCCAGATTCTTCAAGCCCTTGAAAACGTTGATTGAAAAGGTAGGCGGATAGTAAAGGAAGAGAGAAAGATAAGGGCCACATATCCGTTATCTGAAGCAGGAACTGACACACTGTTGGGTTTTTTGGTAGTTTGAGATGCACAAAAACTACATTGAGCAGAAACGTGCGCCTATCGAGTACAGCGCGACTAAGCTTGAGCAAGTCAATGCATTTTTAAGGAACACATCATTTGAGACAACTCCTCTAGGAAGTTTCATAGCGAATAAAAACAGTCGGTGAAAAGAAAAGGATCACCGAAAAACGTTGTTTTTGACTGCAGCACGCTTTATCATTGCAGGAAAGGTTTGTTTATGCTTTCATAACAGAAAAAATAAACGGTGACAGTTATATGAGTTCATGTGAACCTATCGTTTTTTATTTTTACTATGTAAACAAAAGAGAAAAAAACAAAACAAGCAACATGTACAAGAAGAAAGGGTGAGTGAGTATGAGAGAAAAGGAATAGGAATCTATGCAAATCATAATGATATATGCGAGGAATGCCAGAGGGATGGTTGAGGTTATGGATATTTTGAAGCCATTACTTCTTGGTCTTTTTGGTCCGCTCAATGGTGGGACGCGAGGAGAGAAGGAGGTACGAGTGCATTTCGTCGACGCAGCGCATAGACTGGCAATTCAACTGTTTCTCCATCAAAATCGACCTTGATGATTTGGCTTGGATTTGATTTCACACAACTGTCAATGTATACGGGAGAAAGTTGCGACGGTGTAAACAAGAGAGGCTCATCTGTAGAATCCACAGAGGAGTGATCGGTGGAGACGGAAGACCATGATGTCGAGAGCAAATCCATGTTTTCAATAACAAAGTTGCTGAAATGCAAGCAGGAAAAGCGAGAGAGATAGAGATAGAGATGGAGATAGACAGAGTTCTGGTAGAAAGACAAGAGAAAAAAAAGAGAACGGGCCAAGGGATGTGTGGGGTGTTGGTTCCTTTAAACAGCATTGCGCTTGGTCGCACCAGTGACTGTTTTCGTTTCCGTGGATTTCTCACACCACTCGACTGGAAAACCTTGTTGCAGGATCAGCTCATCTTTACGCAAACGTCGTATGATGTACTGGCTTTTGCCCCTCTCCGTCATAACATTTCCCGTTTGCGTTTGTTCTCCGTTTGCATTTGCTCCGCTTCTTCTATAGAAATAGAGAAAAATTTTTTCCTGTTGTTGCAAGAACAACTGGGTGGTTGCACGAGGATGGGCGCACATATGGTCGACTATCACACGACTTTGGGAGTACCAGTGCGCCCACGGACAGAATGCTGACTCGTGATACGTTACACGATATCCGTTTCCAGGGCAACAGACCTCTTTGAAGTGAAACCTGCCCCATAGCAAAGGTCCTCGTTACAGAAGCCGCTTGATGTTCAGGGACAGAAAATACGCCATCCATTCAGTATGCACGACGCGAGTGTCGTGTCGCTCGCCGTGCAGGTCCACACATACGTTTTGGGCTCGACATAAGTCGCTGCAAATAAGGGAGATCTGCTTCCGGAACTCAACGGAAAGGTCACCGATAAGTAGATTGACAAAGGACTAGAAGACTAGGAACGATCGAGCGGGGAAACTACCATTGCTGAGCTTTTGTTTCGCGTTCTTAAAAGTTTTCTACGTGTCAAAGGATCTAGACTCTCTCCCGCTCTCTTTCTTTCTTTTTCATTGATCACTTGTGGCTGGCACCACACAATAACCATACACACATTTACATATACACTCATTTGTCATTATACATAAATGCGGGCCATTGTCCTTCTCCTCTCTTTTTTCCTGTTGACGCTGGTCGAAGCTTCGCAAAAGAAGGTCCTTGCTGACGCTGCTGTGCGGCGCAAGTCTTTGGCTAATCGAGCAAAGTACTGGGGAACAGCAACTTGGTTTGTTCCGTCACAAGTTGGAAACCAAAAATCCGTTGGAGCATGCTGGGAGTATGAAAGTGATAGCGAGTACATTGTGGCCATGGTAAGCATTACAATGGTCACAAGTTGCTACGTGTGCAAATGTATAAAGTGGCTGACCCATTTTCGAATTGCGAATAATTAATAGAACTCAAAGCAGTATGGCGATCTTTCAAAGAAGAGCGGCTGGTGCTTCAAGAAAATCCGCATCTACGCTAACGGCAAGCACGTCGACGCTGTTGTCAAGGATGCCTGCCCTGAATGTTCTTACGGTGACTTGGATTTGACACCTCCAGTCTTTCAGAAACTTGCTGATTTGGACACGGGCGTCCTTCGCATCTCCTGGCATGAAATTTAGCCGAGAAATGGATGTTCAAAAGAATATAGAAATCTCAGGCTCGATAGCAAAAGGAAAAAGAACTGCTTTGCTCCGATTGTGCGTTTTGCAACACCTCTCATTCTCTCATTCTCTCTCTCTCTCTCTATCTATCTGTCTCCTAAACTCCTGAACTTTTGATCGTACTACAATGTCCTCCCCCAACTTCACCCCTTAAAAAAGAGCGGCAACTGTTGTTATTGCCCGCGCTTAATATTTGCCGCGTTTTCTTCTTTACAGTTTTTGTTTTTTCTTCCTTTAGACTTGTACTCCTTAAAAAACAATAGCAAAATGAAGGCAACCACCATGTTCTTCCTTGCTGTATTCTGCTTAGCACTTACCACTCAGGCTATGCCGATCAACATTGAAAAACGCAGCAAGTCGGGAAAAGTCGTTAGCGCCATCTTCAATGGCCTCTTTAGCGGAAAAGCTACCTGGTTCCATCCTGTCAGTGAGGGTGGAAAATATGGTGCTTGTTCCGGTTACATCGAAGGCGATAAGAGCCCTATCGTCGCGCTAAGTCTCGACAAGTTTGGTGACGAAGATGCTGTCAGCAAATGGTGCAAGAAGAAAGTGTGGATCAAGAACAAGAAAAATGGCAAGACTGTCAAGGCTACCATCACAGACGCGTGCCCGGGATGCCACAAGAGTAATGTCTACGCTAACTTCTACTTTTCTCAACATTGATCAATATTTGCTCATATTGGTTTCGTATCCATTTAGATTCTTTGGATTTGACACCATCCGTCTTTACTGCGTTGGATGACCTCAATGTTGGTGTCCTTGACATCGTTTGGTGTGTCATTGGTACCAAAGGCTGTCCCGAAAAGTGATATCCCTTTTTTTACACTACCAATAATACCTCACTAACTGTTGTACAATGTCATATCTATCATTGAAAGCTCTAGAGAAGCCCTTCTCTTCTTCTTCCAAGTGTACCTTTTTCGTAATATGTACGGAGTCCTCTTTTTTCTTCTTCTTCTTCTCAAAAATATAAAGTTTTTCTCTCTTTTTCTATTTCATTGATTGTTTGTGTCGTTGTGAAGAGAGAGAAAAAAAACTCCTTCCGCTTAGCACTACCCGTTCCCGATGTTACCCCTGAATAACACAGAAAGAGAATTTTGTGTCTCCCACAATGCTACTGTAACAAAGTTTCACAAAGCAAAAGTCATAAACCTATCATATATTTTGAGGTATACTAGATACAAAGCACGGATAGAAATAAGGAGCTATCATCAACTCAGTATCGGCAGAAACTAAAAGATACATTGTTAGTTTTGATTATTTTCCACCCAATGCAGATCAGTTTACTTACATTTCCGACAATAACACTCGGTAAGTCAAAGATATCACGCTTGATAGTAAAACAAAAGGTGCAGGGGACAGGTTTCTGGTGCGGAGTCTTTAGGATGCAAGAATAGATGCAGGATTTGTCGGTATTGTCAAACGCATGCATAGAGAACTTTTCCCAGTACTCTACCGCCGACTGGTTATCCATCAACTAGAATTGAGAAAATTGTCTCAGTATTATTTTCGTATATCACCCATTTATTCAAGTATCTCATGTATTCGGTTGGTGTCCATGCTTACCTCGTAAATGTACGTCTTTTTGTTTAGGAGCGTGTCTTTTGACCACTGCGTCAAGAGCAAAAATTCCTTGCCGACCAAGCATACTTCTCCAGTCCGACGCCATACTACCGTCGGTGTGCCTGAAAAGCTAATGAGCTTCTCATATTCCTATGAGTACTTTCAATTTTAGCAACAAATTTCTTATCCCCGTGTACAACCATTCTGCATTTTACCAGCAATGTCCGCTGTATGCATTTTTCCATGAACACCAAATCTTCTTCTGTAAGGTTCATAATCAGCGCTAGAAAGGACGGTCGAAAAAGCGCCAGCGCTCGACTAATCCTCATTAGATCTTCTCTGCCCATCCTGTAATTAAAAATAGAGCAGTCAGCCCAATTCCATTCTCCCATCCCTGAGCTGTCTCTTTTACCACTTACTTTTCGCGAACATATTGGATCAAGTAATGGAACCCTTCGGCGTAATTGAATGGCTTTCGGACACTCATGTACACAGCTTCCGGTGTATGTGATTTACGCTTAGTATTTGTTTGGGTGCTATTTCTCTTGAGGGCGGAAGGCGACGTAGCAGACGAAGATGGGGAGGAGAGCGATCCGACGGGTCTTGGCGTTACATTGACTGTGGAAGACGAATTCTCATTTTCGCTGTTGCTTTGGGTCGGACTGGCAGTGCTCTTGTTGGGATGGTTGGCTAGCGGGTTTGCACCAGGTGCAAAGGCGACAGAACTAAACATGGGGAACAAGGACGGATTCTGAGCAGCTGCAGCGGCTGCGGCTGCGGCTGCAGCGTAGGTCGGCGCAGAAGTGGTATTCGTGGCAGGGAAGGGGAACGCGTTCATATCCAAACTGGATGCGGTCGAATAGTTGGCGGTGTCGCTCAGTGACGTTGACAGGTCGAGAGGGTTCTGAAGCATGTTTCCAATAAATCCATATTCCAATCCAGCCGTTTCTGATCCAAAGCCGAGATCCTGCAGTTCATTGAGGGAAAAATTGAAGAATTGATTCGTATCGAGCAAATTGGCGCCTTGATGTTGCTTTAATTCTATGCTTCCATGATCCAAAGTATTGATTTTCTTACCCATGTTGGCTTGCGTTTGCTCTGGCACCGTTGGATCAGTTCCGTTGGGGAATGATGTGGGAAAAACTTGATCAAGATGGGAGCTTTAGCAGGTCTTTGGAAAGATGAAATGATTTGCATAGCTACTCACGAGTTGGATCACTTTGCGCCACCGTACTCTGTTCATTGTTCTGGGACTCTTCTGTGTGTCTTGGAGATACTTTGCTTTCTTTCTTACAGCATCAGTGCAAGTGGGCGCTAATCCTCGTTTTACACATCGTTGACAGGGCCGACCTATAAAGCACGGAATAAGCAACCAAAGTTGTGGTTCCTTTAAGAAACTATCAACATACTGTCGTCGCAAGTTAAGTGTGCCTAGAATTTGAAAGGCACTCCTGATTAATGACTGCAACACAATGTGCGTGCGAATGCAGTGCCTCACCTTTTGACAATGCAGACAGGCTCGTGTTGCCTTCTTTCGCTTATTGCTTTCAGTCTCGGCCAAGTCGAACTGTTGGTATTTTAGCAAGTTATTGTATTGCTGAACGTCCTGCATATGAAAGCATAAATAAAGGGGAAGTTGCGGGGTAAGAGGGAGTGGGCTGTGCGAGAGAGAATGAACAAGTTGAGGAGAGGGCAGACTTGCCAAAAATGGGTTGCTATGACACAGCAAACAGTACTGACCCTCCACCAGCTGCTCTCACATGTCTGACTTTCTTGGTCTACATCATTCCTGGTCATTCTTGGATGCATCATTTTCTTCGTCCATTAATTCAAATAGGTGAACCAGGTAACATAGTCATTGCATAGAACCCATCAAATGCGGTAAGAACTAGTGAATAATTATATATAGATATTGTCCAGAAAATGCAAGATTAAAGTTTCATCCTTAAAAATTTACGGAAAGATATTCGTACGACTGGCAATGATATAATAGAGAAATGCACACAATCACAAGAAGTAGAGAAGGTTGCAACACAGAAGGAATAAGAATTACATACTGCTCAGGCTGATCGTTATTATTACCTGCAGCTTCACTTCAAAGCTACAGTATATGACTTTCAGCTGCTTGTACTCTAGCTCTCAACAAAATGTCAAGCCAACTTGAAACAGGCTCATCCGAAAAAATGTTTATGCCTCATTTTTATGGAAATTCGTGCTTCAGCCGGGAATCTATGTAACAGGCACGTTAGCAATTTACGACCGAGAAATCGTTGTAAATAATTGCGATATCTTGATCTACAGCTGCTGCAGTCTCTAGCGCTAAACGTGTCGCTGCCACCATCCTAACTTGATGTGCTCGACGCAGCACAGATCTGCACAAGATTACAGTTAACCGTGCAAAACGAGAATCCGTAATTCTCATCATCCATCCAGCAAGTCCTGACTTCCAAAGATTCGTATATAATTTGGGTAGATAGAAAGCATTTATATCTGAGCTCTTCGAGCGAGAGTTTTGCATAAAGCCACGCACTAGAGCACTATATATATCAACTTCGTTGATGCGCCTGTTCGCAAGCAGAATTAAAATTTCAAAGACCGAAATCGCTGGCTCGCCTCTAAAACCGTGGCAACCAGTATCCATGGAACCTTCTCTTGTTTAGCGTATATAGTATGGACACCTTGACTCTTCGCGGCACCCTTGAAGGTATGTATCAGCTTGGATGAATGGATTAAAGAAGAGATGGATGAAAAGAAACGCGGGCGAATGGATGAAAAAATGATGGATGGCAAAAGGGGTGAAAAAATTGGGTCCCCAAATTTTACACAGTGGCACTAACCATTGTAATTCTCGTGTAGGCCATGGCAACTGGGGTAAGCATTACTTCACAACCTTCGACTTGTGTTTGTAGAAAGCGCGCGAAGTTATAACACGGTGCACTCTTTGTTTTCTAGTCACTGCCATCGCCACCACCTCTGAGGCTCCTGACATGGTTTTGTCTGCATCCCGTGGTATGTTTCGAGTTTACGCTGAAGTGATAATGAAAAATAATGGAATTGCTGATAACATTTTTCTACAGACAAGTCTATCATTGTCTGGGCTCTCACCCGGTATGCTTGATTGATATTGAGGAGAAATGGAATGTATAAAGGATATAGGGATTGACAAAGTGACATAGTGACGAGCTGAACTATGGTGTTCCCCGCAAGTCCTTGTTGGGCCACAATCACTTTGTCCAGGATCTTGCCATCTCTTCTGATGGTCAGTTTGCTCTTTCTGCCTCCTGGGATAAGACCCTCCGTCTCTGGGACCTCGCTACCGGCACCACCACCCGCCGTTTCGTCGGTCACACCAACGACGTTTTGTCCGTCTCCTTCTCTGCCGACAACCGTCAGATCGTCTCCGGTTCTCGTGACAAGACCATCAAGCTCTGGAACACCCTCGGTGAGTGCAAGTACCAACTCACTGAAGATGGCCACAGCGACTGGGTCTCCTGCGTCCGCTTCTCTCCCAACCCTGCCAACCCTCTGATCGTCTCTGGTGGCTGGGACAAGATCGTCAAGGTCTGGGACTTGACCAAGCTCAAGCTTCGCACCAACTTCATTGGTCACAACGGCTATGTCAACACCGTCACCGTCTCTCCCGATGGTTCCCTTTGCGCTTCCGCTGGCAAGGACGGCATTGTCATGCTCTGGGACTTGAACGACTCCAAGCACTTGTACTCCCTTGAAGCCGGTGACGTCGTCAACGCCCTCACCTTCTCTCCTAACCGCTACTGGTTGGTGGCTGCTACTGCTTCCTCCATTAAGGTTTGGGACCTTGAGAACAAGTCCTTGGTCGATGAGCTCCGCCCTGAATTCAACATGGCCGGTCAACGCAAGGCCCGCGAGCCCGAGTGCGTTTCCATCGCTTGGAGCGCCGACGGCAGCACTTTGTTCTCTGGCTACACTGATAACCTTATCCGTGTCTGGCAGGTGTCCCGCACCCTCTAAGCTGCTTTTGTTTTTCGGCACACTGTATAAAGAAATAAAAAGCAAAATCCTGGCTCAAAGAAAAAGAAAAATAGAAAAAAATGTGCTTTACATGTCTACGTCGACAAGAATAGATACAGTGATCTATGATTTTCTTGCTAGTTCTTGTGAATGCAATGGTCAAATTCTACTAATATGTACAGGCAATTATTTGAGTAATCGCATGACGGTTTCAAACATAAATACAGCGGAGGCGTTAGTGGGGAAAGCGCGAAGGAAAGATGGCAAGAAGCCGCGATAGAAACCTCGCAAGCCGTCTTGCTTGTAGATATACTGGGCAACAGACAAGGGCGTCGGAAATCGCTTTGGCTTGACATCAGGTTGTGTCATGTACCTGTTTTTCACAGCATCTGATGGAAATGCACCTAACCAGAAAGCTGTGGCGCTCAGACCACCCGCGATAAATGTCACACTGCCATCGGACAAGTCGAGTTTCTTCAATTCGCGCGTAAAAACGTCGTAGGAAGCCCAAAAGACAAAGAACCAGCTTCGAAAGAGCATGGTGGGCAACAGACCTGTCCACAACCCCAGCACGCCATTGTTTCGTACAATCTGCACTGCACAGTTGATCGGGCCACTGTAAACCTTTGTAGCGGCATCGTACTGGACTTGCAGCCTGGATTTAATCTGCTCAACAGGCGTAGCTACAAATGATACAGTAAGACCACCTGCTAGACCTGCGAGACCATGCTGAAATACGGAAAGTGGTTTATCCCCGTTCCATTTTTGTTGAATCATTCTCGCATTATGCAACGTGCCTAACCTATCATACAATTTATGTCAGCGAAAACGCATACATGAGTACTAATTTTGGGGATTCCAAGTAGCTTACATGATGCTGTCCATAAACATCCAACCAATTAAGGGCGGTGTTGCACCTTTGTACAGTGCCCTGAAGCCTTCTTGACGGACAGTCTTGGCCAAGCAATCCAACGGACCCTTGAAACGCCCTTCCTCCTTGCCAGATGTCTGCAGACGAACTTTGATGGTATCTGTGACTCGTTGTCAGTACAAAGTTCATCCATATAACGTTTATTGTTTTCTGCCAGCGTACCAAAGGGGTGGCCTACAGCTAGTTTCGTAATGCCAGAGGCGACACCTGCAGCGAAACCTCGGAAACGATTGTACAGCGATTGGTCGTCGAGATTAGCGTTCGCCGTCGAGAGCTGCTGTTTAGAGTCTTCGGAAAGCTTAGCAACCGAGGTGCCTGAAGTTCACTTGATCGAAGAATCTTTTTACCTGCAGACATAAGTCCAACTGGAAAGAAGACTGTACCTTTTCGGACGTTGCAGTGCTTTAGATCCGGTAGATCGTACCTTTCTCCGACGCGGTATATTACGTACTGTTACTCTTGCAGTTGTCGCAGAAAACTATGGATAGGGTTTATAATCATGCTTCAGGAAACAAGCGGATCTTGTTCAATCTGGAGCATCCAAAATTTTACGTTCGTCAATTATCGATGAAAAGAGACAAAATAGAATGTGTGCATGCTGACTGATATACTCTGAGATCGAAACGTCATGTTGCTCTACTAGAGTACCTATAGCCGATTGTGTAGCAGCATGACTGATGATATGTATATTTCTTGGGAGTTTTGGCGTTCCAGATGGCGCTGATGCGACTGCATCACTGCTGCCAGAGCTTTTTACTGCCATGGCGACAGCGATATTTCAGGCACTGTTGCTAAGGGGGGAGAAGGTACTATGCACACCTTGTGTTGTCAGCACAAGTCTGATAAATATCATTGCAAATAAAGCTTGATCTCCCGTATCAATGATCTTCTCATATGCTCGTGCAAAGAGTCCACTGTCGTTTACATTGCAAACCAGGGATTATTAGATTGTACGAACAGGATATTTAATGTATTTTTTTCTTTTTTTCGTGTACGATGGGCTGATAGGTAAATTAAATGGTACTTGTGCCGGTGGATCGCCATTACAAATATCATACAGAGTTTGTTACATAACGGGCGTCGCACTGAAGTCGTGCGTTGCGTGCCAGGGATTTTCTGACGGAGCTCGGCTCGACGTGCAAATCTTGGAAGTGTCCAAGAAACCGGGCATAGGCCCAAATCCGGTAAATTACATTTCTCTAACAACCAGATTCACGGGTAAATTTACAGCTTTGGCGTGAACCATGAATTTCCTTGCATGATGCTACGTCATTTCGCGCGGAAAGCTGCATGACAACACAATGGACTACTCTATTTATAGATATCTCATGCTACTAATCGTTTGTGAATTGAAGTAGCGTTTGCGACGGGCAATTGAAGGATTCGGTATAATATGTACATTGGCTACTAAGGAAATATATGTTCATGGCTACAGATATGTGCAATGCAAGAGTTTTTACCCGGAAAAATAACTCTTGCTAAATTATTGTTATGGGTTCCCGGTCTTTGCGCTCGCAAACGTTGAATGCATACTCCTTTTCCCTCACCTAGTGGAGCACTATTCTTTATATGTATATAATATAGCATCGTTGTAATCCATTTGGCAGAGCTTGCTATGTACTGTATTTACAAGTAGGCTCCACCAATGACTGCGGTGCCATTTATTTGTAGTAAGTTCTGAACGGAATAGGAAGTTCTTATATAGCAAAGTTATATTACAATCGTGCTCTAAATGAACTACATAAGCGTACATTCCTTCATATTTTTTTGTCAGAAACACGAAGCACACTGAAATGCTCCTGCTGTAAGAGAAAGGAGGATGAATGACTCCGAATACGTTCGACCATATTGGCAAAAGTGCCCGCGAACGGATTTGTATACTGTAGAGCAAATAAGTATGATTCGTATTGCATGAGCTACTCGAGTAATGATCTAGAAGACCTTCAAAGATGATCTAAAAATATATAGTATTTGAAAAGTTGGTGCGCATCAAGTGGCGAGTGAATGCAGCAAATGCCAAATCTGCAGATTCATCCGTTGCCAAGGGAACCTGTGTGGCTTGCAGCTTGCACCTTGCACCTGCGAAATCCGATCTTGCAAAGGGCGGTCGAGCCTTTGGTCACGGGCTAGCTTTTTCTTCACAACCCGACGTTCCCTTCTTCAAACGGCTGCGCTTCGCCTCGCTGCCTTTAACAAGCCCTTCTCCCGTCCTGTGCTCAACTCTCCATTCTTTTTCTCCGGCTGAGCCTCTCGACACTTTACAGTTGAACATTTGAGCCATGACCGGCGATGAGCAACAACAACAACAGCCCCCACCACCTACACCTTCAGCGTCAGCGCCACCACCGCCACAGCAACCCTTCCAACTTCGGAAAAAGCGCGTAAAGATCGTGAGCGCATGTGGAGAGTGCAGACGTAAGAAAACGAAATGCAACGGCGAGCAGCCATGTCGCAGCTGTGCAAGGTCGAACGTACCATGCGTCTACCCAGCAGCTCAAGGACAAAGCGACGATAAAAGGAACGCGCAGAACAAGGCAGCATTGGAAGCGATAGAAGAGCGATTGAGAGTTATCGAAGATATGCTCCGTGCAATTTTGCAGTCGCAGCAAATGCCAAACCCGGCTGACTTGGATCCTGTGCTCGTCAATCAGTTCCTTAGCAGCACTGCAAACAGACCTTCTTCCTCCTCGTCTTCCTCGTCTATATCGTCGCCACCGCTCGCAATGCAACAACATCATCAACAGCAACAACAACAGCAGCATCCTCAGCAGCAACAGCATCACCATCCTCAACCGCCTAGTTCACCACCTCCATCTTTGCGTTACCCGACTCATTTGCAATATTATCCACCTTCTCATCCTGCGCCTCTGCAACGGTCGTCAGAGCAAGACGTCCGGCTCCCTTCTATCCGTAATTTGTCTGCTCCGTCTGTTTTCCATCCTCATCAGACCTCTTCTGACAGCTCCTCCGCCGCATTTGACGAACGTGAAATGCATCCCTATGGTCACGTAGGTCATTATGGCATGCAAGATTATTACAGTTATCGTGCCGGAACGCCCTCCACCTCAGGCACGCCTCCAACCGGACCTCCACCTCCAACCGGACCTCCACCTCCGTCACACTCTGAAGAGCCTAGTGCTTTTCAACCTATTCGCAAGCGCAAACGATGAATTATAGATTAGTTATCTACGCCTAAATAATTATATTTTTTGTAATAAGTGAAGGTCTTTTATTTTCTTAATTCCTGTCATTCAGATCAAAGGAAAAT
>KK100191.1:900-11085 GCA_000611695.1 Rhizomucor miehei CAU432 | reverse complement strand
GCAATAAACAGTAGTAATTGAACTCAACTCTCTCTCGATCATCTTTTTATTTTCAAATAAGCCTCTTATTAGTCATAGGCAGCATGGCTAATGTTTGATCAGTCGTTCCTGAGTGCGCCGAAAGGAAGTGAGATGATTGATTGCTTCAAAGTAGTTTATTGCCTATTTTTTTAAAAGAAGAGCATATCTTGTGAAAAGGTCAGACTACACTCTTGTTTTTCTAAGGATAGTCTTATATGTCGAGTTACAATTTGGAATATGAAAAATGAAATGTGCCAAGTTGTCCAGCTCTACTTAAAAATCTTGAAACCCCCGCTGCCAGCAATTGCACCTTTGACACCAAAGTAAATTAGCAACATTGCGGCGATCACTAAAGAAACCGAGTTTAGAGCGGCCATTGCCTACTCCACGGCCTGCTCCGGCACCACCTGCCGAGCCTGTACAGTCTAAACCACCACCTGCCACCAAAGTCGAAGAAACGAAATCAGTAGGAGAGAAGCGATCCAGAGACGAGTTGCTTGATGACTATGACAGTAGCAGCAGCAACGACGACAGATACAGGCAAAAGTCACGTAGTCGATACGACCGCGACCGCTACGACGATGACAGAGACTATCATCGCAGGAGACGACGGCGCTCGCGCTCACGTTCTTACTCTTACTCTCGCTCGCGCTCACGTTCCAGATCTAATTCGTATTCCCCCTTCACCCACTAGATCCCGATCGCGCTCACGCTCACGGAGCAGAAGTAGAAGCAGAAGCGTTGGCAGATACAGCCGGCACTACTCGAGAAGTCGGAACAGCTACGATACATCTCGAAGGCATTACACGTATGACCGCAAGTATCGCTCTTACAGCCGCTACGATGAACGACGTTCCCGTGATCGCGATGATAGAAGATATCCGCCAAAGTCGCCACCACCGTCATACTCTTCTGGACCGGGTGGCTCGTCATCAGGCCCTTATTGGGAGCGTTACCGAAAAGATAAAGCTCCACCGTGGTCAAATCCACGCAACCCGCCTCCGTGGACGACACCATCATCTCAAGAACAGCATGAGCGAAGGAAACGACCATATGAAAACGAGTCAGCATGGTACCGCCTCATTCATTAGAGCCAGCACCGCCGCCACAGCAGCAGCCGCAGCAGCAGCAACCACCACCTCCCCCTCCTCCGCCATCCACTTCCAGTCGGTGGACTCCCAGTAAACGGGATTTTGAAGATATACCCCGAGTTCCGACCATATCACAAAAACTAGAATCTCCACAGCCAGAGACACCTGACGAAAGGCGCTTTGGACGAAAAAATCCTTCGGGTGTTGGTGTGCCGGATGATGTGCTGGAAGAGCTAAGCTATCCATTTCGAATACCAGATGATCCAGAATCCCTTTTCGAAAAGATTGCCCAAGTTGGAGAGGGCAACTATGGGTAAGTAATAACTAGACATAAAGATGAAAGGACATTTTCCTAACTAATCTGCCAACGAACAGAAAAGTATACAAGGCTCGTAACTGCAAAACTGGGCAACTCATGGCGCTTAAACGGATACGGATGAAAAATGACAAGGATGGATTTCCTATTACAGCAATGCGTGAGATCAAGCTTTTGCAAAAGTTAAAACATGAACGCATAGTAGAATTGCAACAAATCATGGTAGCTAAAGGTAAACAATTGCAAAAGATACATTGTAATTACCTTTTTTGCTGATATCATTTTTATAAGGTTCGGTCTACATGGTTATGGAATATATGGATCACGACTTGTCGGGCATCTTGACGCATCCAAACATCAAATTCCAACCTTCGCATACAAAGTCCTTAATGAAGCAAGTTCTAGAGGGACTATCATATTTACATCACAACGGTGTTCTTCACAGAGACATGAAAGGTGAGTACCTACGTTAACGGAAGATGGGCTAGCAGGTAATATTAATACCAATCAATGTAGGATCTAATTTACTTGTCAATAACAAGGGCGAATTGAAGATTGCAGACTTTGGTCTAGCGCGGGTCTTTCAAAAGAACCTTAGTCATGATTATACCAATCGCGTCATTACACTTTGGTACCGGCCGCCAGAACTATTGCTTGGTGCAACCGCATACGGTCCAGCTGTGGATATATGGAGTGTGGGGTAAAAGATTTTTCAACATTCATGAATTAAGTGCGGCGCCATTAACATGGAATTGGGATAGATGTATTATGATGGAATTCTTTACCGGCAAAGCTATCTTTCCCGGCACGGACGAGATATCACAGCTGGATCTCATTTATAGAACGATGGGCACACCTACACTGGAGACTTGGCCAGATGTGAAGCAGTTACCGTGGTATGAGCTTGTTCGGCCCAAGGAACAATATCAAAACAAATTCAAAGAGTTATATGAAAGGTAAAGAAAAGAAAGATTACTAAAATCAATGCAAATACCTTTAACGCTGAAAAAAAATACCTAGGGTGCTTTCACCTGGTGCCCTCGAGCTATTAGAGGCATTGCTTGCCATGAATCCTCAAAAGCGCCCGTCAGCAGCCGAAGCATTGAAATATCCTTACTTCACTACCGAAGAACCAGCTCCTGAAGCGCCTGCAAAGTAAGTTGATTTGCAAATGGACTTTAGCAAGCAAATATTCAACTTTTTGTGATAGTCTATTAAATGACAATGACGACTGGCATGAATTTGAATCTAAACAACGTAAAAAGATGAAAGCAAAAACCTCATCAACCTTGAGCAATAGTAGCCAGCAGCCTCCCAAGATACAAAGGACGGATTCAAAAAGTTCTTTGGAACAAAAGTTGGTAGCAAGTCCTTCCACTATGCAATAAAACTCATTAAATCATTCCAAAACCGTCCCATTTGGATGCAACTTAGTTATTTATATAGACTATATCATCGTGGCGATATCATTACATCAAGAAACGCAAAACCCGTTCATATTCTCCATAGAGCTCATTCGAGGTAGAAAGTGATGAAACGACAAGGAAAACCTTACTGGTTTAGCTAGCGGAACCAGAGCGGCATCAGGACATTCGAAACACAGATTTCCTTTTATGGTGAAACATCTTTGATCATCTCTTCATGTCAAAATCCTAGCAACGAGGGGGAGAGGAAAAAATAAAGAGGTTCCACTCTTCTTCTTTTACTCTCCCCCCCCGCTCTCTTTCTCTTTCTCACGCTCTTTACTGCACAGATGGTTAGCGCGTTCCTGTTGCAGAGCGTTCGACGACAGGTTATTTTTTTTTGGATTCCTTACGGCAATCTAATGAAAGCTGATATATATGCGATACATTTTTGGGGTTCAGGTTCCTGTCACTGCGAGACGTACATTATTAAGGTCGCTTGCCAGCGCTGTCAACCCTGTCGCTGAAAAGGACTGCCGCTCTATTACGCCACCTTATGCTAAGCTGAACGAGAATCTCGGCAAGGTCCGTCGACTGCTGAACGATCGTCCGTTGACGTTGGCCGAAAAGATCTTGTACTCGCACTTGACGAACCCAGAGGAAACTGTACCTGTCCGAGGCGAGACATATCTCAAGCTTTCTCCAGGTAAACTTGTGTTGTTCGGTGGAGATATATACACACGGCATACTAATTGCAAGCGATTTTTTCGTAGATCGAGTTGCTATGCAAGGTAAAATAACAGGAGTAGTAGATCAGAAAGGTCTCTTTTCCTTTCTTACTAAAGAGAGATATTGTATTTAGATGCCTCAGCACAGATGGCTTTGCTTCAGTTTATGATTTCTGGCATGGCTACTACCGCCGTTCCTTCATCTATTCACTGCGACCACTTGATTGAAGCACATGCTGGAGCAGACAAGGATGTTGCTTCTTCTGTTGTCACCAACAAGGAGATTTTTGACTTTTTGGAAAGTGCTGCAAAGAAGTATGGCATTGCATTCTGGAAGCCCGGAAGCGGCATTATCCATCAAATCGTGTTGGAGAACTACGCAGCACCCGGTGGATTGATGTTGGGTACCGATAGTCATACCCCCAATGCAGGTTAGTTTGTTTTTTTGGAAATGATGGAAAGTATGATAGGATAGAGGGGTCACTGACTTGTTTTTTTATTTAATCAAGGGGGTTTGGGTATGATTGCTATCGGTGTTGGAGGTGCCGATGCTGTAGATGCCATGGCAGCTATTCCTTGGGAATTGAAGGCACCTAACATTATTGGTGTCAAGCTTACTGGAAAGCTCGGTCCTTGGGCCAGTCCCAAAGATGTCATTCTGAAGCTTGCCGGCGATTTAACAGTTCGAGTAAGTGGTCTTTGCTTGTGATTTAAAAAGAAAGAGGGAAGTTGCGCGAAGAACGTCGAAAGCTTATTGGCTTTATCTACTTTAGGGTGGTACTGGTCACATTATCGAATACTTTGGTGAAGGTGTTCAGTCCTTGTCCTGCACTGGTATGGCAACTATCACCAACATGGGTGCGGAGGTAAGATTTATTATGAATGGCTCAGGATTATTTAATGTATATTTTTTTTCTGACTTGGAAGATATTAGGTTGGCGCCACTACCTCGCTCTTCCCCTATACCCAAAGCATGCGTTCTTACCTCCGCGCTACTGGTCGTGCTCCAGTTGCCCAAGCAGCCGATGCCAACGCAGCCTTCTTGCGTGCCGACGAAGGTTCAGTTTACGATAAGGTGATTGAGATTGATTTGTCGCAAGTCGAACCCCACATCAACGGCCCGTTCACACCGGACTTGAGCACTCCTTTGAGCAAATTCAAGGAATTCGTTCAAAAGAACAACTGGAAGGATGATCTGTCAGCTGCTTTGATTGGAAGCTGCACCAACTCTTCGTACCAGGACATGTCTCGCGCTGCCTCCATTGTTCAACAGGCTGCAGACGCTGGTATCTCTGTCAAATCCAACTTTTTGGTCACGCCTGGCTCTGAACAGATCCGTGCAACTATTGAGCGTGATGGTCAGACTGCTATTTTTGAAAAGGCTGGCGCGCAAGTTCTTGCAAATGCTTGCGGTCCCTGCATTGGTCAGGTACCGTATATACGGCATCTTCGTATTTTGCTACAAGAAAAAAAATAGTGATTAACTTTATGAAATAGTGGAAGCGTGTCGATATTGAAAAGTCCAAGGCTGAAGAAAATGCCATTATGACTTCGTTCAACCGTAACTTCCGTAGCCGCAACGACGGCAACCCCAAGACCATGAACTTTTTGGCAGCTCCAGAGGTATGTCACGAAAATCATGAGTGTTTGTAATAGAACATTTTTAATGAACTTTATGTGATAGATTGTCACTGCTATGGCATTCTCTGGCAAATTGACCTTCAACCCCATGACCGATGCCTTGCTGGACAAGGATGGTAAGGAGTTCCGCTTCCAACCACCCAAGGGCGATGACTTGCCAAGCCAAGGCTTCGAGACTGGAAGAGCCACTTATGAGCCACCTTCGCCCACCCCAACTCCTGATCCCTCTGTGCAAGTTGTAGTATCTCCTACCTCTAACCGTTTGCAAGTCTTGGAACCTTTCGAACCATGGCACGGTGAAGAGTTTAAGAACGTTCGAGTGCTCGTCAAGGTCCAAGGCAAATGCACAACCGATCACATTTCTGCCGCTGGTCCTTGGCTCAAGTACAAGGGTCACTTGGAGAACATTGCTGAAAACACCTTGATCGGTGCACTCAACGCTGATAACGGCAAGGTGAACGTCGTACATGATTTTACCAAGGGAACTGATGGTAGCATCCCTGAAGTCGCAAAGAGCTACAAGAGTCAAAACATCCCTTGGATGGTTATTGCCGATGTAAGTAATGCATGCATGTGCATCTTCGTTTACGTATACCTAATGCTAATTCCCTTATTAGCACAATTACGGTGAAGGTTCTGCTCGTGAACATGCCGCTCTTCAAGTTCGCTACCTTGGCTGCCCCTTGATCATTTCTCGATCCTTTGCACGTATCCACGAGACCAACTTGAAGAAGCAGGGTGTCTTGCCCTTGACCTTTGTCAACGAAAACGACTATGAAAAGATTTCTGGCGGCGATGTCATTGAGACCCGTGGTGTCAAGGACCTTGCACCCGGCAAACCCGTCCAACTTGTTGTCACCAAGCCAGACGGTAGCCAGATCGTCATTGATGCTAAGCATACCATGAGCGTGGATCAAATCGAATGGTTCAAGAAGGGCAGTGCCCTCAACTTGATCAGTGAAAAGGCCAAGTCAGCAACTGCATAGATATAAGCGTTACGTACATACATTTGCAATTATTCTTTCCTCCATCTTGCTGTCTTCCTTGTACTATCACCCACGAGAAAAAAAAGTATTTTTTCTTTTTATACACAGCATTAAAGGTTTAGAATAACTTTTAATTGGAGTACAATTTTTGAAACGATTCGTTAAATGACAAAACATGTCAAAGGATAATACAGGTACAAATACAAAATACAAAGGACATGCTTATTCTAGTAATAGTGAGCGCAGCCAGGAAAAAGAGATTGTCCGTAGTAAATTTATGGAACGTAATCCAGTACAACGTAAACTATGATAGAATTATAGATTGCTAGTTAGCGCCCTGCTAACCAAAATAACGCATCTAGCTGATCGGCCTTTGGTCCCTTTTTTTCTTTAGTCTAAAAGTTCATTAAGGGGGTGTGCTGTGCACCCTTAGGGTATACAATTAACGTCGCAATGAATAGTCCAATGGTAATACCTGAAAAGATTCATCAATTGTTGTATACATCTTTACCAAGGCGCTTTCTTGCTTACCAATACTTGTCTCGATCATCGAGAGCGCAAAACTGGCTCCCTGGGATCCATACTCATCATCCTTGCCTCCAAATAGACCGATTGCTGCCTTTAGACCTAAACTACCAGGAACGAGATAAAAGATCTATGTGTTTTTCAAGATTAGAAATTATCCGCTTTTCATTTTCAGTCGTCTAGACCAAAGATTATTACCGCCAACAACACAGCATCAAAGGACATTTTCCCAGTAAACTTGGTCAACAAGTTTCCCAGTAGACCAACCGCAAAAGCTGGAACTACTTGGATCACTTGCTGAGGAGCATGTGCCAAACAGGATAGCAGCCAGTTGACCACGAATCCCGTGACGGATACCAGCAGCATAACGGGCCAGCGAGGAACTCGAGCTCGTAAAAGCTGACAATACCCAAACGCGAATAAGGGTACTGTCATAAAGTGAAACCACTGCGATTCAGCTACCACGCAGGTGCTGGCGTTGGTGGCTGTTTGGCACTCGGGTAACGTGGACAAGGTCGCGTTGCGATCGATAGTTACGTAGAGCTCAGAGCCCATTTCGACACCGTAGCCCAGCAAGAACGAGTAAATGATGGCATACACCATGCGGACAACACCGCTGACTAGTTGTCTGGACACCAGTTCAATGATAGCAACGGCAATTGCATAGCCAGGTAGGATAACAATGAAGGATGAAAATGCAATGGGTATAAAGCAGAAATGGTACTTTGTCACAGCTAGACGAGAGGTTGCCCACTTAGTACGTACAAATTCAAAAACATCATCATCATCATCACACGGATTTGATACTTTACAACGAGCGACAAAGCCGATGAATATACACACCGTAATTTCCCATATAGGTTGGAAGCCCCAAAATCGTCCACTAAATAGTTCATACAAGGCAAAAAACACTGTGATGTAATAATAGGTTAAGTAATGATGATTTTGTAATTGTCGGTTCTTCTTTTTGAACTTACTGGCCAGAGCAGCTGAGATACCGGCTTCCTTGAATCGTCCGCCAAAGAACATGATGCAGCCGCAAAAGCTAATGAGGGCATAAATAAAAGGATTCAGCCATTGCGGGTAGAATTGCGGGTCGTTGGCGACGCGATCTATAAACTCCAGGGCTTCGTCGACCGTCACTTCACCGTGTGATACGAGTTTTTCTAGTCGATAAATCTCTCCTAGCTTGTGCATATCAAACGCTGAAGTTTGCCGAATAAAATGCGTCTCTGTGGTGTGCGTCGAAGCATCGTAGAATGCGACTAGCATGACGTTGGGGATATACACAAATTCTGCATCAATGCTCAAGGTTTCCGCGACGTGTTTCAATATATACTCGAGTCGATGTGCCGGGCATCCATAATGCATCAGCGCTTTTGTGAGTTTGCAGATGAATTCGTGCTTTTGAAGGATATTGGCGATTTCAAAAGCGATGCGCACTCTATCTTCCAGCGTAATAGGCTCGAACTGCGACGCTGTTGTAATGGCGCTGTTCTGAGAATGGCGGCGTGAGGCCGGTAGAAATTCGCGTTTTCTCTTCTCCAAACTGGGCACCACGTGGTTACTCGAAGTAACGGTACTGATCCAACTTCTAGGCTGCTCTGTAATCCGTGACAATTTACTTTGTGTTGGCAAGGATGCTGTCGACGGAAACGCTCTTTTTAATTCAGGTTTCCCAGAATAACGTAAATGTGTATGCGTTTGCGTGAAATCAAAGGGCGATGAGCCTTCGGACCGACTTAGTCTACGAGGGATTGCTCTTGCCTCTTGTTCTTCTTCTTCTTCTTCCTTTTCTTCTTTTGAATCGGTTTCGCGGGTGCTTCTTCTATGATGCATGTGATGGTTGTGATAATGATTCCGGTCCAATTGTGACTCTAATCTCAACAAGGTTCCAAGTACGCTTCCAGAGGATGTTCCACGCCGGCGATGATGATAATGATGCTCATCACTATCGTCGTGGTGCAAAGTTGAATCCGAATTTCTATCCTCTTCCACAGTTGGATAATGGCTATCTGGGAATGATAGCCCCCCATCTCTTTGAAGCATTCGTTGGATCAACGAGACGGATTCCACTACGTGATCTGTAAAACGCACATGTCGATCTCTTGCTTCAGGCCTCTCAAGGGCTGCATCGACCACTGTTCCGATATCGGAGTATTGTCCACACGTGTTCTGCTTGGTACACTCATTCTTGTGACCTGCCGATGATGATCCTTCAGACTGATCATTGTTGTTGTTGTCAACTTTCCTCAACGGATTTAGTCGGATATCTGTAGGACCGATGCTGAGGCCGAAAGAGCTCTTCGTCTGATTACTGCTGCCACTACCAACACTGCCATCATCGTCGTCGCTATTTCCCGCGTTCAGTGGCTGCCTGCTGGACGAGGTGGAAACGTCAAAGTTTGCTCCAACGTCGACGGTTGGAGAAGTAGAGTGTCCACTGCCGTTGTTCTGTCCCTGATCAGGTATGCTCTGATCTCTGTGATCAGCATGTCTTGAACTGTGATCGTTCATTGATCTAGGAGCATACTACAAGGAGAAAAAGGCCTGGGAAAAAAAACGTTTGAAAAATCAACCTGTTCAAAAAAAAGCCCTGCTGGCATTCAAAGAGGATACGTCTGTGCACAGGAAGGACGTGGGAGTTAAGAAAACACGTGAGGACGTGCTCGTCGCATAGTTACAAGATTAAAAAGGAGTTGACAAGAGTTGCAAGATCGGCCTGCCCGGATGCACAATACAGGTTCGTTCAGTCTAACGGTTCTTGGAAGTGGAAGTGAAATCCCGCGTCTTCGCCAAATCAGCTGCCTTCGTTGATGTGGCGCAATACAAACGAGGCAGTGTCCAAGTTTTGCATGCTGGTGTATCAGTATTCTTAACTGCGTTTGACGAAAAGCTGGATCGAGAACATCTTTGTTTCAACTACCGTTCCTACTGTTTGCTTTGCTATAACCCTTTAGGTATTGCAGACAGCTTTTGGAAATTATCGATTAAATCCTACTCCTCGTTCCTTTAATTATTGAATACTAGTATCACAAATAGCTATACATTGGTGACCATCTCGTGGTTCTCGTGAAGAATTGCTGGAGTCAACTGCGTCAGGGTGAGGACCCTGGACACACCGGATAATGAAAACAATAGAAGGAAATTTCCGTAAGCATGAGAGGTTCTGGCACGACTAGGAAGCGACTTATCTTTTCTAAAGATGTGCGTCAGCAGCACATGAGCTGATGTTTGGCGCCTCTATAAAATATCGAGTTTTTGAAGCCACACTAGGGTGGACATTGGAACTCAACCAGGAAGAAATAAGAGGATGCACCACGATCCTATCCGGGAGGTCTTCAAATGTGCAGACGTCGACTCATCTTGAGAAGCACATCAGAGTTGCTCTTTGTTACGACACTTATCTAAGCATTTATGAGAATGCGAAACGAAGCCTTCGTAGTCGCTCAACCTTAAGCTGCCAGCCGCTTG
>KK100186.1:16362-33590 GCA_000611695.1 Rhizomucor miehei CAU432 | reverse complement strand
TTCTTGGCTAATCGGTTTTACCGATTTAAAGTGCATTCAAGGTTTCTAATCCCCGCCAAACCAGGCGTCCTCCTCTATGGTCCAGTGGCTAGGATCCCGGTCTTTCACACCGGTGGCCCGGGTTCGATTCCCGGTGGGGGAACGGTTCAATCAACTGATTAGTTACATATTTTTTGTGCAATTGTCGTGTGTCGCGTACGGACGTCGCCGACTTCCTTTTTTGACCTCGTCACTGTTTCTTCTTATACTTTCCCTTTTCCAGTTTCATCGCCCTTTCACAAATATTCAGCTATCTTGCCATCATTTCCTTATTGTATGTAATAACCTCTTTATTTTTAGTCGCTGTAAAATGTATAAATACTGTGCAAAAAGTTATAGAATAAACGACGTTTAACTACCTTCTATCTTCGTGGTCTTCGTGGTTCTTTCCTGTGTGGATTCGTAGCGCAAAACAAGAAACGTTACGACAATTGATAGCTGAGGACCAGATTCAAACATCTTTGCTCACGAGTGGTAGCAGTAGTGTTTGGATGTGGTGTCTGCTGTGCAGACGATGTTTCTGACTGTTTTCCACTAGAGGGCTCCTGACTCACTAGAGATTCTGTACCCGGTTCGCTGTTATTGACTGGAACTGGCCTATTTACAACGCCAACGCTTGGAACTACAGGAGGACCGGGCGACGATTGTCTGTTGACGGCAGGAGCGGCTGACCGCCCGGCACTATTGCTACTAGTTATCGGCGAAACTGTGACCTATACGTTATAAACAAGTATACGCAAAATGGCAACTCCAAACCAAGACGGTGCCGCAATGCTAGCCCTCATGGAGGATATGATGGTACAAATGAAAGCGCGGCAAGGAGTTATACTTAAAAGTTATCCGTACTGAACAAGACTGAGACAAGATCAAGCCTCCACAACCCGATGTCTTCCGTGGTGAACGATCCCCATGCAAAGTCGAAGCATGACTATATCCTCTAGAAAAGTTTGGTGAATTCCGGGACATGCTAGACAACAACCTGGTGACCTACGCTAGTACCTTGCTTCAGGATAACGCTGATACCTGGTGGCGCCATATGGAGACCGCCCAGGACGAAAACGGCCTACCGCTCAAGCCAACCTCTTGGTCTACTTTCAAGACGGAATTCCACAAGGATTTCAAGCCTGGCAATGCCACACAAATGGCCCGCGCTCGCCTCCAAAAGCTCAAGCAAACCGGGACTATCCATGCTACATCATAGACTTCCGCAACATCATGTTGGACTTGCCTGACATGTTTGAAGCCGACGCTGTCTATCAATTCATTCAAGGTCTCGAATATGAAGCCCGCCTACAACGGAATATGCTCAAAATAGCCAAAAAGGAAAATTTCACCGATGGCTTGATAGAATCTGCCATCATATGTGTTCTGGATATTAGCGGCTGCATGACATCTTATTCTGCGTTTTTGGAATAAACACGGATCACATTGACTGGACAAATAGATAAGACGCCTTATGGCATACTGTGATTCGATTCTCCAGTGGGTGGGTGGGGGTTGATCAACTTCACTAGAACCAGTCCAACAACCTTTCTGCGTTGATTCGATACTAGCCACAATATCTTTGGTTCTGATTTTCTCTTCCTCTGTCCTCTATATTCCCAGCTTTATGCTTTCACTGATCATTAGTACGGTTGCTTACCTTGACTTCCCCTTACACCATTTTTCCATCTTTTGACTAATCCTTCGTTTCTTTTATAGACACTTTACATCTCTCGTTTATCGGGTAAGCAAAAACATCCATAGTGACGCTTAGAAGCCATGTGGTGTTCTGGGTAAGCAAAGATGCATTCTGGGGTCTGCGGCAATTTGAACTCCTTTATGCACCATTGGAGGTTTGTATGGTTTGAATGGATGACAACAAAGTCCTTAACATTGAGATAATGGCTCAAGATGTTTTACTCGGGTTCTTTGTAGATAGCGTCAAGCAATGTATAAAAGTTGAATGCTGTTTTTCCTGCGCCTACATCTTCGCCAAGAAGAAATATTTCTCATCTCAAAAGGTCAAATACATCAGGGTGATTCCATACATACAAGCGCCAACTTAGGCGGCAGGATTGATCGGAGGCTTGACTATAGTTTCCACCAGTGAATCGGCATCGTCTGCTTTCACGTACACGAGAAAGTATGGGTTGGCAGTTGATCCGGTCGTATTTTGAAAGATTTCAGACTCGTTCACCTTGTAAGTAGACAACATTAGCGTCAGAAAGACCAATAGCTTCTGATAGCTTTGGTAATACCTTGGATACACGTGAATCGTTGTACTTCCACCATTGATCTCCTGAATTATCGTAAATGTATATCCAGTAATGACCATAATTCGCTTGACCTGTTGTGTGAAACAATCATTAGCTTAGGAGAGTTACAGAATAACTTTTCGTTATCTCTTGTCTACCTTGATGGATGAAAACGGCATGAAGTCTGTATGCATAGTCTTTCAACTCCTCGTATTGCTTGCGTATCCCGTCTTTAAGCTCCTTGTTTCTCTGCGTTTTGACTAGTCATATACAAGAAGATAAGAATACATGAAGCAAGAAAAAGAAAGGCAAAGTTTTTTTTACCTTGTATAGCCTCCGTTGCCAGTTTGGACTCTTGCTTCAATATCTCTAAAACTTCTTCGTACATTGCTGGGTCTAGACCATGGTCTCCTTGACGATGTTGTTTCAATATTTCTGCAGCAGCCTTGAGCATATCCGGCACTGGCATAGGATATGCCTTATTCTTTGTCAGGTCTGCAATAACTCGATCATTCTCTTCCATCTCCTTTCTCCAGTCGGCTACTTGAGTACGACGGCTAGCAAGCATCTCAAAATTTTCCTCGCAGTAACGATCAAGGTAGATCACTTTGTCAAACGGAATATAGGCGTTTGATTTGTACACATTGGCTGTCGTGCGGTCGAATTGGACACGTTGCACTTGGATCTGCAGCACAGGTGGGAACCTCTTGACTGTCACTTCCCGGGTTGCTTTGCGTCCACCGTGGAAATTTTCAACTTGACCTGCGAAAAAGTACTCGTCCAGTCCGTCGTAAAGATCCTTGTCTTCGGAGGCATCAATAATCACATAAGCAAAATCCTCTTCTTGCACCTTGCGCACGCTCTGCAATGTCTGCGTATCCTCGTATGTCAAAATTTGCCGTGCTTTGCCGTAAAATAGATCGCGCACCATATCCCTCGTTTGTTCTCCATCTTTGAGTTCCACTGGCTTCAGGGCAGCCTCAACCAAATACATGACATTGCCCATACATTCTAAGGGAAAGTTTGTAAGCTACCAAGTGATTGTATATCTTTTTTGAGTGCAATTACCAGTAACATCTTGTTGTTTGCCAAACATCATATTAGCAACATTCGGTTTGTTCTTTGCAGCAGTTTTTGGTGGATCAGGAGGCAGCGGTTTCTTTTCGTCTATCAATGAAGGATCTTTTATAACGTCTTCGTAGGCTGGAGGCTCGTCGGTTGGTATGCTGTTCTCGTCTGTTATTGTAATGCGTTCATCCAAAGGCTCCGTGTTTAGTCCGTCGGTGTCACTTGATGGTGCCGATGCACCTTTTTCGTCTATGTAGGACGGCGTATTGGACTTACTATCTTGATCCTCTTCAATAGTCGTGTTCGAGCTTTCTGGGACCTGAGCATCTGGGCTTCCCTCGGCTTTTTGCTTTTCTTCAGCTGCTTCCTCGTCCTCTTTCTCGTTAAGGAGCGCCATGTATGCTAGCTCGTACGCTGGTGAAATCGCTCTCTGTGAAGTGTTCACCAGATTATTAAATAAATCGCGTAACAATGATACAACTATGATGATTTTATGAGGTTTCTTACAGTAACTCCTAATAAGCAGAAGCTTACATTTCTTGGCTCGACGAACTTCGGCTTGATCCACGGTGATACCGCCGATTTTCTTTGGACTCCAATCGGGACTATCTTCATGCTCGACATGCTCATCCATATACAACACTGTTTCTCGGAATGGGAGTAGCGTAAAATAATACTTTTGCACTGTGAGCATTTGATACTAGTCACAAAGCACTGCTATTACTTACCTGTAACAAACTATTTAGGTAGCATGTATTTCCAATATTGTTTAGTCCTACAGGACTGAAATTTTCCACTTGTCAGCAAATTCCCAAAAACAAAAAAAATTTACTCCAAGCACTGATAAGATACTGACTTGCCATCGTTCAAAGCAGTTGCAGTCGGCATCAAAGGAGCTAAAGGTTTTTCGCCTGTTTGCAAGAATCGCAGCAACCCTTGACTGTGTCTGCTTTCGGCGATGATTTGTAGCTTAGATACATGTGTAGCCTTTTCTGCAGGCTCGTCAGTCACCTACATATCCCATTACCGGGTTAATCTGCCGTCTTCATTTCTCATTAGCAGGCTGGATGGATCATTATACTAACCTTAACCTCAAAAAGTCCAATCAACAAATGATCATCAGCATGTTCGGGATCGGACACTCCAAAATGTAGATAAGCGTCCTTGAGTTCCTTGACTCCAATAAGTCCTTTGCTTCTCTCCATGGCAACTTCTGTCAACAGAGTTTCGCTATTCTTGGAGTTGGATATCTCGACCAATGCATCCAGGTAAAGTGATGCATTTTCTGGATTTTCCTCTTGCAACTTGTGATAGATCCAAATGACTAGCTGGTCGGATGCTCCCGGTCGTGTGCCCAAAGCTTCATAGACACTCACATCCTTATTGCTATCAGTCGGTGCTTCTTCTTGATCATTGGTATCCAGTATGCTGCGCAGCGATGATAGTCCAGGTTTGACGCGGGACACTGCCTCCGTGAATGATGGATTATTGCCAGACTTTTGGCGGATATCATACAATGTTGCAAGCAGTTCCATGTATATTCGTTCGAGGCGGTTACAATTGGAAACTGGATCATCTGCATCAGGCGCAATAAAGTGATCGTCTTTCAACTCGAAGCCGATGGCCTCCATGACGCGTTTGCTACATAGATCAACGAACTTTAGAGTTTTCTTGATCTAATAAGGCTCCACATTTGCATTCTACCTGGGGTCATCAAGACCCATACGGGCCTGGAAGTTTTGATTATGGGTATTAATAGATCGTTGTACACCGTTGAGCAATCCTCGAACATATGTCATCAAGACAAGGAGAGTAGAAGCCATAGTGGGTTGCTGTTGAGCGTTTTGACCAATGTTGGCATATGTCTGAACCAAAGGACGCGTTGTCGACAAGGATTGTATAAGATCCAATTCTATCACTGGTGGTTGAATAGATACTTTGACAACAGTCCCACAACCACAGCACTGAAAGCTGTGCTCTGCCACTTGGTGGTAGTGGTGCGTGAGATAATCTGCAGTCGGGCAACGTGACTCTGCAAGCTCGACATTGACGGTTACTGAACAGTGGCATGTTTGGCATATAAACGTAGGTGTAGGTTCCTCTTTGGGTGCAACATTTTCCTTGTCGTCCTGAATGGGTGCTGTCGGCGAAGCCTGACATGTCAACAACACATGCGGATGCCATTTTCCATCAACAAGAGCATGCTGGATGAGCTCGGAGAGTCCTGCAGGGCTGTAAGAGCATGTTGTCAAGGCGGAGCTGTCTTTGGCATTGGCGTTGCGAGGTGGCAAAGGAGGTGGTGCCTCTGCCATCTTTTGTCAGATCGAGATTGGTTTTTAGAACGTTTATGCGGCGGAGGATGAAGCATACGGAAAGTCACCATAAAAGTTGGCTTACGCTATTTGCACCTCCCCACTTCAGTAAACATTTTTGAGAGCGGGACACTATGGATATGGACTTACCACAAATTTTTCCTCTTTCGAGGTTACGGCCGGTAACCAGGCTGGTTCCCTCGCAATATTCTTGAACCTTTTCAACGTCGAAAGCCTCGACGTCGTTGTCCGGCAAGATCTTGTAACACTTTGAACCG
This sequence comes from Rhizomucor miehei CAU432, assembly GCA_000611695.1. Classification (NCBI taxonomy): domain Eukaryota; kingdom Fungi; phylum Mucoromycota; class Mucoromycetes; order Mucorales; family Lichtheimiaceae; genus Rhizomucor; species Rhizomucor miehei. The sequence goes on along the minus strand of KK100186.1, from coordinate 27,656 downwards.
ATTGATGTCTGCAAATATAGATAGCAAATCTTTTAGTGCAGTTGTGGCAGTAACGCGACGAGGATCGGTCCCTGTTATATCCACCTTTTTGTGACCTTCAAGATGTTCGAGGATAATTGCTTGCGCATCGCTATCGAAAGCTTGATTTGCTGTAGCTAATGATACTTTACTTTGACTGTGCAATTGTCGCTTAAGGGTGTACAGTTTTGCTTGTAGTTCGTTGGTCCTAGTCTCTTGTCCTTCCAGCTCAAGATAAAGGGAATCTGCTTTGGATTATGCGGCTGTCAGTGCAGCGTACGCAGATGTATTCCAACAGTGCTTTTTCTCCTCTTGACGGGAGTAATGCCCACAGTCTGCACGTTCTTGCTCTGCTTTCCGTCGTAGATCCGATAACTTCTTCTTTTCCGTTTTCAGTTCAGAGGATAGCTGCTCTGCATCTGTTTCGAGTCGTTGGCGCTCTTCATCGTCAAGTGCCGCTGTCCGTTTTTGCTCATCCTCCTTTCGTCTTTTCCGCTTTCTTGATCCTTTGATCGTCTTGTAGCCGAGTATGTGTACTCTGTATTTTTTCGACGTAAACAAGGTGCCACTGTGGTGCTAGTTTTCTGCTTTTCAAGACGTCTTTAAGTTTGTCCACATCAAAAAAGCTCCAGAATACTGCCCTGGGATTTCGAGTTGCAGTCACTTGGTCAGTTATCGGCTTTCCATCCGCGCCAAAGATATCGTAAAACTTTCACATCATATTATATAGGGCTGCAGAGCCTATGCGGAGTGAGCGTTCTTCATCGACATTTGGAAACATCGCCCAGATGTTTTGTTGAGGTTGCAAGATTGATACGATTTTGTTGCAAATCTTTGCGATTGCGACATCGTTAAATATATTGATGTCAGGTAGATTATTCTTTTCATACCGCTTGGGGACGAACGGCTGTAGGAAATTTGCGACTTGAGCTGCAATGTGCAATGGTGCGCTGTTCTTCAGTTGTCTCGGGGCCTTTATACAGTGCTTTGTGTATGTCTTCTTCGCTGATCTCTTTGCTGTGCCTGGCTTTTGTAATATAAATCGAATTGTGTTCAAAAATGCCCGCAATGTTCGTGCAGGTGGCTCTTCGCCGTTATCCTCTTTGCGATCGTTGTCCTTGTCCTCGTCGTCCTTTTCATCCTCCTCGCTTTCTTCCTCGTCTTCGTCGTCCGCCAGATCGAAGATATCCACTTGTTCCTTGTTCTACAAGTCATTATTCTCTCTGGTGTCAAAGTCCATGACGTCAATAGATGTTGTCAATGTAGACCGTAGCTGCTCGTAATAAGAGCGTAGGACCCAATCTTCTTGCATGGTAAGTAAGGCGAGATCGATTTTCTTTATTATCGACCTCCTATGGTTCTTGATTGTCTCCGCTGAAATAGGTTCCTCGAGCTCCGAGCTCTTGTCACTATCATTGCCCTCTCGCTGTTTAGTTGCTTGCTTTCATTTGGCCAAGAACCATGCCAGCCTTTCTGGAGGTATTGCGACGCGCAGAAGCTCAACAATTGCCACTCGTAAGTCCCGATCAAAGCGTCGAAGTGACCACATGTTGTCTATATTCGTCTGGTATTCGTTAAGAGCGTCGCTGATTGAAGGCGCATGTTGAAAGCTCTCGTCTGGGTCGCTGCTATCGACCTCTTGCAGGAGCATTTTACGAATGCTTTTGAAGACTGAAGACTTGAGATTCCTTTTTGTCGTTTACGGAACATCCAACATATCCAGACATGATATTCGAGAGTTGCTCGTATGAGAATATCCTATTCTGGATGAACTTACCGTTGTCACGTTGTATCGGTGCAACCTGCACTTGCGTCTGATCGCCTTGAAATCCCTCGTAGCTGGGAGCCAGCTCCTTAACGTCAATGACGTTCCCAGAGTTGTGTTCTTGGTAGCCACATAGTTCAGCAACTTTCCCTGTCGTTATGGCATCTGTGAGGGTCTCAATGAACCTTGACAAGCGTGTCATAAAACGATCCAACCTTTTCTTGTTCTTCTTCCAGAGCCTCTTGTAATTTTGATGCGTCAAATTCTGGATGAACAATGCCTTCTAGTGACTTTGTAACTGCTCGAATAAGCTTATTAACAGCGTTTCGGGATCCATCTTCACAAGGGTTTTCGTCATGGTTTTCGTATGTTGCATTTTATCGTCGTTGGTAGATCCTTCCGATGCGTTTTTGCCCGCGTGCTGACTGTCCATCTCTAGCTCCTTCTTTTCGGTTTCGTGTAATTCCGTGAGTAGCCCTTTGTGAACCTCCAAAGGGTCATAATCCGGTTGACGATGAGTGAAGTTTGTCAACCAGCTGTTACTGGGCTTCTTTTCTGGATTGGTAATGTGTGCAAATAATTCTTCCTGCGTTTTTGTGAATACTGATGGTGTATTTTTGCGCTTGTTTTCTTTCTCGAAAAACTTCTCCAGAGGCATCTTGTTTTTATTCACTTGAGTCTGATAGCGTCACCGTGCATTACTTATTTAACTGTTTCCAAGCTGATATTGACTTCAGTTCTTGATTTCTTCGGACGCTTGGCATCGACTGGTCTAAGACGTGCAGGGGGAGGAATTTCATCGGCTTGACGCGAGCTTTTTGGCCGGTCCTTTGGTTTGTTGTGTTTATAGCTTTGCATAGGGAGTAAGAGGAACATTTTTTTGTGCCTGAAAAAGAATCTGCGTGGAGAAACTAGGGTCAGTGTCTGGATGTACTGTATGTGAGGCCAATCCAAGCAAACCACCCACCAATATGTTCTAGTAACCCGATGGTTTCTACTGCGCCGTTTGATCTTCCCGGCTGGATGATGCGAGGCTTCTTTCGTGTCGAGAAATAGTAGATCCGGTGCAGCAAGAAGGAACTGGTACGACTTGATTTGCGAGGTTGATTGGAGATGTTAGGTTGCCATTAAGGACATTCAATATTTTGTTTTCTCCATCATTGTCCGTGGAGTCTATCCCCTGCATATGCAAATAGTGGTCCCATGCTTTTAAAGATTCTTTTGGTAGAGACAGTTCTTCAGTGGTATGCTGCAAATAAGCTGCCGATAGCCTCTCTTCGAGAATATAATTGCTAGTATCAGGGGTATCAGGGACGAGATCGTACAATCCAGAGTCAACATATGGGAGGAATCCTTTGATAGAAACGCATTTTTCTGGTTGTCTTACAACGAGACCATTTTTTGATGCAAGCAAATCAGGCCTGCTTACATTACCGCTGTCATTCATGTTTGCGATAAGATTATGGACATGAACAGGAAAGAGAAGCAGAGCTGCGGTCGGGAATACTTGTCGTTTCATAGATGACGACGGCACGGTTTAGTTTTTGTTTCACGCGGAGGGTTCGACTTCTGGTATTTTCTCAATGCTTGAGATCTTGGTGAGCTTGACTGTTCGACTTGGGGAAAAGATATCTTCGATCCATACTTTCGGTATACACATGTTGCATGGTATGGTTGTGGCTTTCGTGCAACACATCACTGTTGAAAGCCATGGCCAGAATGTTTTGTTCTGTTCCAATCAGGCCAATTATTCTTCAATGCAACCAGCTCTCACAAGTCGATCTTAATGCTATATGTTTTCTTTTCTGGTGCTTTTCAGAGCCGTTGAACCTATCCCAAACTACCATTTAAATACCTTTACATCTTTTCAGGATTAGCTATTATAGTGCTAGTTTCTAGCATCAAATGCAGATGGAGGATATTTTGTTTGTGCTTGCATTAATAAAATCATAGAAACTAAGGTGCACGTCCCCGATCAAAATTTGGCTTTGGGAGGTGCAAATAGACAAAGCCTAAAACTCGCTTGGCAACTGACTTTTAATACTACATGCATTGATATCAATTGTGCTCATTATTGTAAAAATGCTATCGATGAAAAAAGTAGAATTCATGATATATAAAGTATTTACATGGAAACATGCTTATGAGAAGAGCTTCTTTTCAAAGCTATGCAAACCGTGGACACCACCTTCCAACTGGGCGGAAGTAGTGCGCTTTTCGAAGCGGACGATGCCGTCTCTGGCGTTGTTTTGGAGCATCTGAACGCTGCGGCAGCCAATGTCTTGCAAAGAGTGTTGAAGACCGGTGGTAAGGTAAGGGATGAACTTGCGAACGGAACCCTTGTCAACAACGTTGCCAACGACACCCTGAGCGACCTTGACAGTATCGCCTTCAGAGAAATAGCGCTTGGTGGCAGCGTTACCGTCCTTGCCACCCTTTTTGTTCATAGCATCAATGGAGCCCATACCACGGTATCTCTTGAGACGTTGACCTTCATGGTAAAAGTATTCACCGGGGGACTCTGTAGTACCAGCCAAAAGACCACCCATCATGACTGCAGAAGCGCCAAGAGCCAATGCCTTGACAATGTGACCGACGTTACCGATACCACCATCGGCAATAGTTGGAACGCCAAACTTGCGAGCAAATTCAGAGACCTTGTAGACAGCAGTAGCCTGACCACGACCGCAGGCCATGACTTCTTGAGTGATACAGATGGAACCAGAGCCCATACCAATACGGAGACCATCAGCACCGGCAGCAATCAGATTAGCGGCTTGTTCACGGGTAACAACGTTTCCGGCAATGACATCGAGCTTAGGGTAGGTTTGCTTGATCCAGCGGATCATCTCCAATTGGTAGATAGAGTTGCCCTGGGAGGAGTCCAACACAACGACATCGAGACCAGCGTCAACAAGCAAAGCTAAACGCTCCTTGTCATCGGGACGGGTGCCGATGGCAGCACCGACCAGAAGTTGCTTGCTGTCTGCAGACTTGGAAGCCAAAGGAAAGTTCTGGTTTTTGAGCAAGTCAGAGCGAGCCAAAAGCGAGACGAGGCGGCCCTCTTCATCGACGATAGGAAGCTTGCCCTTCTTGGAAGTCTTTAGAATTTCGTTCGCTTCATTGAGAGTGATACCCTTCTTGGCAACGACCAAATCGGTAGTCATGATCTCCTTCAATGGAGATGAGGAGTCGCGGTGGAATTGGATGTCACGGGCAGTAACAATGCCAACAAGCTTGCCATGTAACTTGCCAGTGTCTAAGTATTATCACAAAAGAGGTCCATTGTTAATCCATGGTTGCACAAGATGTGATGCGTCTATACCATACCGGTGATCGGAATACCGCAGAAACCAGATTTTTCCTTGATGGCTTGGACATCAGCAACAGTGTTCTCGGGAGACAAGACGACGGGATCAACAATGAAACCGTTCTCATACTTCTTGACCTTGCGGACCATGTCAGCCTGCTCCTCGGCAGAGCAGTTGTGGTGGATGATACCAATACCACCCAGGAGCTAGAAGTGATATCTCATGTGATCAGTCATGTTCACTTTTATGCAAGCGTTGCGTACTGGTGAAACTTACAGCCATGGAAATAGCCATGTCAGTCTCAGTGACAGTGTCCATAGGAGATGACATGAAGGGAGTCTTGAGAGTGATGTTTCTGGTGATCTTGGACTCCAGACAGGCCTCATGAGCAGGGAAATCAATGTAGCCAGGAAGAACCAAGAAATCATTGTAGGTCAAACCGCCTTGAGTCTTTTCGTCAAACAATTCTTCAAGGTAAGACCATCACGGCGACCGTACTTTTGCAATTCGGCCACAGCGTCAGCAGGGTTAAGGTAAGTTTGTTGGGACATAATGGGGGTTTATTCAAAAAAAAGAAAAAATATGTACTTTGATGGAGGGGGCGGTTAAGCCCCCCTCACTTCTTGAGCGCAAGAGCTCCTCCTTTTATAGCCGTTCGAACCTGTGACGATCTAAAAAATTTTCGCACACTCCGATTGTCCAGCCACTGGACCCACCAATGTCCTTCCGTGAAATCATCAAGGAGATCCCGGAATACTCTTGTCTTGTCAGGGCGATAAGGGCTTTATATAAGCTGATAAGCTATATTCTTTTTTTCCGTCTATCTACTGTGTTAAGTAGCATTGGCTACTGTCATATTTATCTGGTAATAAAGTATGTGGGTTCGCCAAGTAAATGAGCCTGCATTCTTTCATTTTAGTCTTTGCTGGATGACAAATCAGTTACCAATTCCAAAAATCTCTTTTTTTCCTACTAGTTTTATCATTCCATTGAACCTTGAAGCAAAAAAAAACCATTCAAGCGTAACAAAACAATAGTAACAAGGCAATATTGTCTATAATTTTATCCAACAATGTCGCTCATGTCAGTTACCTTGGTGACGGAGTAGAATTTGACTCTACTACCTTGCATTGATGTCCTCCTTCATAGTCAGCAGTCGCCTGGGTCTGTTCCGTCTATAGTTTTAGTCTCGCCATGGCTCTCCCCAATCTCTGGAAGATTTACGCCTCATTTCGCACTCCTGAAGAGGAACGACATTTTTCGCGCTCGGCCTTCTTCAAGTTTACCGGCTACATTCTCTCGTGCATAGTAATGACTGTATTGGCATCACGCACTGTAAACAACAAGAGCAAGCTGGTGACTCTTTGACACTCTCTTTTCCGGTTAGACAACTTTGCTGTACTAGTATTTTCCTTTTTGAATTGATCTATATTCATGCATATACCCTCCAAATACAACACCTTTCTTTCCTGGAATGTGACTATTTGTTTGGATGCTTGATAAGATGCATTACTTCCTAGCAGACAGTTTGCATGTACAATCACTCAAATGTCGTGTCAGCAGTGGCAAAAATAAATCATGGAGGGAGACGTGGATGTCACTAGCGCCTAATTAGCAACTAGGTAACAGCTGTAATGTCAGGTTTCCGTCCGGCTATATCAATTTACTGTGGAGCGCATGGTTTTATTTTGCATTACTAACCAGAAACAAGAGAATGAAAGCATTCATTTTTCCAAAAATTCAGATTTTATAGGTTTCGTCTTTTAACATTGGCATTCGCCTTAACCAGTCTTGAAGCATGTGTAGCAGGAACGCGCCGCGCGTGCTTGTCCACGCATAAATGGCTAGCGATATCAAGTCTTTAAAGACAGAGTAGAGAAGTTAAATTCAGCTTGTATAACCATATAATGTTCAGCGTTCGACAGCGGGAACCAACAGGATATGAATTCGGTGCCACCGTGTACCTTTTCGACCCTTGCAAAGGTAATTATTCCTAACCATGCCATTCTCGATTTGGATATGTGTAACAGTCGTAAGTTGACTCTCTCACTCTCTCCTCTACCTCTTTCGTCACATGTAAGCTCTATGTACACCGTATGCTTGCCAGTTTCCCATTCTACATTGTTCATTTCAAGAAGCGTCTAGCATGGACAACTTTGAGTATTATCCGTACCAGTTCGCTAAATGCTAATGGAGAAAAGTATCCTTTGCTAAGATCGCACGAGGTTTCAACTTATCCCGTCATTTTCTTTCATCAGCTGCCTCGCTCCAAAAAAAGGTACACATTTTTCTTAAGCTCTTCCATCGGAGTTACTGGTCCCGCAGACGAATGGTAGAGGGCGATCTTTATTGCAGTAATTATGTTGGTAGATCACAAGCAAGCCAAACTCTTATTTCTTCGTTTTTCTCATACTCCTTGTAAAATTAAAATCGCATGACTGAACTGATCGACGGATTCCCAGGACTATGCGCAAGCAGAAAAACTGGTGGGGAAAAAGGGTGGTTGAATTCCAGGTAGATTTTACCTCAAAAGGCGATTGTACGACAGGAGCTGTTTTTTTCCTTCCTCTCTTCATCAAACGTATTTGTACAACGCTAACCTTGTGGAAGGATTCACTGGCCCTCAACGGACGCGGGGTTGCAAAGCGGATTTAAAATGGTGGGTAGTTTTCTATCCCGTATCGTGATTTGCACAGACAACTCACACACGCCTTCATCTCTTCTCCTCCCCTTTGCTCCTTTCAGCGATGGCGCCATCCGATTTTTATACACCAAAGGATACAATTCCTGGTCTCGTTGATGGACTTCACAAGACCTTCAAGACTGGTTCGCATCAAATGGAATATCGGAAATGTGGATCGATGACTGACGGATCTCCTTAACAACCTATCCAATTAAACAGGCCTTACAAAGGATTTAGCATTCAGAAAGCAGCAGCTGAGGAACCTCGTCCGCTTTATGCTCGAGAACCAGGAGGAAATCATACAGGCAATTTACAATGATCTACACAAGCATCGCTTGGAGTCCAATATTGGCGAAATTTCAGCAGTTGTCGAGGATGCTAATTATATGATCAAGGTTCATTTGTCTCTTCTTATAAGACTATGGCTGCAGCAATGAATCTATTCGCTAACCTTTACATTAATCCTCAATAGAACCTCGATCGCCTTGCAAAGCCAAAGTATACCAAGAAGCGCTTCCAGATGAACGCCCTGGACAAGACTTACATTCGCAAGGAACCCAAGGGTGTTGTTACAGTCCTCGGAGCATGGAACTATCCCGTTAACCTTCTCTTATTGCCTGTTGTCGGCGCGATCGCAGCTGGTTGCTGTGTTGCTATCAAGCCTTCAGAAGTATCTGCTCACACCGCGGAATTAATAGGCCGCCTTTTGCCGAAATATCTAGACCAGCGTGCCTACGTTGTCATCAACGGAGGCGTGGACGAGACGACTATTTTGCTTGACCAGCGATTCGATCATATCTTTTACACTGGCAATGGTCGTGTCGGTCGCATCGTTATGACAGCCGCGGCTAAGCACTTGGCTTCTGTCACCCTCGAGCTGGGTGGTAAATCGCAAGTATCTAAGAGTTTATTAAGTGCTTCTTGACACGTGGACTAACTGGAGAGGAAAATTCAGACCAGCTGTGATTACGCCTGATGCGGATATCAATCTTACTGCGAATCGCCTGATCTGGGGAAAGTTTTTCAATGCAGGTCAGGTAAGAATAATAAGAAAAACTATATAGGCATTCGCTAGGTGCTTAGAGTTGGGACTTCTTTTCATTTAACAACAAATTTTTTAGACTTGCGTTGCACCAGATTACGTGCTTGTGTCCAGCGGTCAAGTCGAGCGGTTAATCGTAGCTCTCCGAAGGGTCATCCACCAGTACTACGGCTCTGACCCCCAAAAGAGCGAGTCCTACGGTCGAATCATCAACACCCGCCAGTTTGACCGCCTCAAGGCGCTTTTGGATGCTTATGATAAGAAGTCGATTGTCGTTGGCGGTGAAACTGACCGTGATGACTTGTACATTGCACCTACTATCGTCAGTCCTGTCGATGCCAATGATACCAACCTGATGGGTGAAGAAATTTTCGGCCCCGTGCTACCTATCGTGCCCGTCAAGGACATGGATGAAGCTATCCAGATTATCAACTCGAGGTAATTTTGCAGCTGCAGTTAGAAAATTTGTAACCCGAACTTTTGCTAACTCCAGATATCCAGGGACTATCCCTTGGCTTTGTATGTGTTTGCAGGCAGTGCCAAGTCTTACAACCACAGTAAGTCCTCTATATATACTAAAGTTTTCAGGTTTATCACTCTATCTTACACACAGAAAATTTTCTTCTTTCTAGTTCTTAACAACACCAACTCTGGTGGTGCGCTGGTCAATGATACTTTGATGCATTTGGTAAGTGAAGAAGAAAAACCCGTGGATGTATTTAAATAGCACACGAGTTAGCTCACTAGTTTTGAATTACAACAGCAAGAACTTTCATTGCCTTTTGGCGGTGTAGGTCCTTCTGGACAGGGCGCTTACCACGGTGAAAAGTCCTTTGATACTTTTACCCACGAACGTTCTACCATGGTCAAGTCCACCCGTTTTGAAAGTGTTTTGTCGGCCAGATACCCGCCCTACAACAGCGATAAGGGTCTGGTCCTGAACATGCTAACCTTCCCCATGCCAAATGGTTTAGGCGCCAAGGTCAAGTATGTCTTACGAGCTTGCGCGGCATCCTTTAGAGTGCTTCTTGGAAAGGAACCTACAGCCTAAAAAAGACACGAAACTGTCTTTAATTACACTGCACCCTACACTTTCATTTTTCTAGATCTTTGTAATCACTTCTTTTGGTTGCTGCTATTTATTCCTTCCTTTTCCCTTTTTCTTTTCTCTTATTGCTACTGATGTTATCATTTGTATGGATTCTTCCTACCACAATATTGCGTTGCTTACAACTATACTTTTTATACAATAATGATAATATGCGCCAACGACTATTTTTCCCTTTTAAGAAAGTTATAATACAAATGATCTTGGCCGTTGCTGTTGATCTTGTTGTTGCTGCTGTTGAGACGGCGGTGTTGCGCGTACTTTGCTACCATCCAACATGACACTGCTGGGATCCAGTTGAAAGCTAGGAGCAGGGCTAGGTGGAAGCGGTGTATTGACAGCCTTTTGGAATGATACAGGAGATAAGCACGCAGCGGCGGCGGGCGTTGACGGATCGGTAGTATCATATAACTGGCTCAGGGACATCCCTTGTCGCTCCGCTAACTGAGAAAGTAGGAATTGCTGCTGGCTTTGCATTTTGCGGGTCTCTTCAAACCCTTGCAACAAGTTTGAGAAATTCTCTTCTAGTGCTTGAAATTGCCGCTGCAGGTCCGCTTGTGAAATCTGGAGGGTCGAACACGCCGTCTGGAAATCTCCTGCCTCTCGTCGTAGCACTTCCGAGTCCATTGTCTTGCGCCGGACATCTTTGAGCTGGTCTGGTCGGTCTCGTTGGAACTTTGGATGTGAAAACTCCCATATCTCGTTCTCGTTGCCTCGCTGTCCTCGTGCGGACTTGTTGACTTTATGGAACCCATACCTGTGGACAGGACAAAAATTCTTAGAGACTCGAGATGGTTCTTTCCCTTACGCCCAACTTGTCCTTCACTAGCTTACATATTTAACAGACGTACAAAACTTGAAAAGTTTCCGTGCTTAAAATACTCTGGTAGAACTTGATCTGCAAACTTTTTAATGTTTCGGATATAGAAGGACGTGCCGTTTGGACTCCAGTTGATCAGGTTTTGGTGACGAGGATCTTTGATCAGACTAAAGTTCCCCTTGCTGCTTAGCCTCACCAAGGAACATACAAGCAGGTGTATCGAAAAATACCTGTAGAGTTTGTTGATAAAGGAGCTGATGCCCTTGTTTGAATCTTTGCTGGTCCTTCGCTGCTCCTTTTCGCTACTCAAAGCCGACGCTGGGTCGCTTGGGCTTAAGAGCGAGCCGTTTGATGCCCTGTGAATAGACTGTGCGCTGTCAAAGGAGAGAAAGTCTGGATTGATATCTAAGCATTCCGAATTTGACATCCTTGTTTTGCAAAAAGGAGTTAGGGAATAGAGGAAGAGAGACAAAAAAGAGCTTTCTGTTTCAAAGTTCCATTCTGAGCCAATGGTGGCGTGATGTCTCACTCTTCTTTACAGCAGGGT
>KK100186.1:494-15244 GCA_000611695.1 Rhizomucor miehei CAU432 | reverse complement strand
TAGTTATCGGCGAAAGCTGTTGATTTTGAGTCATTTGAGTTGCGGCGCCGGTTGGATTTGTCGAAACAAAGAGTGCCGGCTGTTGTTGCTGTTGCTGTTGCTGTAATTGGTTAATCGCAGCTGGAGGAGGTCTAAATTGAGCCATGCTCGTTTGTGGCATTGATGTTGCAGTCGGAGGTCTTTGCGATGGCAAGGCCCACACGAATCGTACACCAGGGTTACTGTCTGTATGCGTATTTGGAGGCGCAGATGACGATGGTCTCTGCTGGAATACGCTGGTTTGAGGAGGTGGTCTTTGAGTAGAACCAAAGTTGGGTGATCTTTGTTGCTGCATGATACTGGTATGTGTAGCTGCAGTGCCAGGTGGTTGTTCTCTATGTTGCATAAAATTCGGGTGCATCATATAGCGGTGCAGTTCTGGTACAAATGGAAAAGGTGGCGACATTTGATGTATATTGTCGGTTCTTAGATGCGTCCTTATTCCTGGAGGCCTCTGCACAAGATGGGGATATCCTTGTTGGAATAAATGCAATGGCGCCCCTTCAGGCTGTGTCAGTGGGTACGATAACCGTTCAGAATATCTCGAATGTTCACTGCCTGTAGCTGCCGGCGCAGGAGGTCTATAACTTTGTGTTGTTGCAGGCTGTAATGGAACTGGCATTTGGTTAGGTCGATTGTATCCTAACTCTTGAAGCTGCTGCTGTCGATGTTGCAGAAGTAGGTCAAGCAACACCCTTTCGTGTGGATTTGTAGGCATAGAGGGCGGTCTGCAAGATTCATGCGCGGTTCCCTTCCTCTGTGCCTTTTGTTGCTGCAGCATCGGAGGTCTCGCCGGAAAGAAATTGGCCATAGATTGCGCTTGGAGTGCAGGTTGCTGAAAGCGCTCCGTATTTATCAAGGGATTTGGGTACATTGGTTGCGGTGGTGGCGGCGATGGTCGCACGTTTGCACCGAGAGATATCTGAGCAGGAGAAGCTGAACTCCTTCTTTGTGTAAACTCTTCACTTTCTGTCGTTTCGCCACCATCGCTTTCCACCTGCACGTACGACTTGTCCGATTGCTGGGACGCTGGAGATCCAGGAGCTGATTTTTCGTTTTCTTCACCTTCGGTCTTATCCTTTCCTTTCTTTTTAGACTTCTTTGTTGGTGGTTCAGCACCAAATGCAAAATAGTTCTGACGAATAATTATGAGTTTATGGGATAAAGCCGCTGGATGGCATATGTTTTCTACTTACCACAGGAGCTCGCTTTCGTCGCTGTCCTCGTCCTAGCTCTTCTTGTTGTTGCTGCAACTCCCTTGCTTTTTCGGCCTTCTGCTTCAAGTAATTCAACCAGAAATCTTCCTGCTTTTGATCTTGTTCCGCCGATTCTTCTATCGGTAATTCTTCCTCTTCTTTCTTATCCACGCTCCATACTTTGGCGAATGCAAATGACTGCTTTGATTGTTCAGTTTCTTTGTTGACTTCTTCAACTTCCTTGGTTGTAGCTTGGCTTCGATCCAGTAGTTTGTCGATAGCCATAGAATCGTACGTAATCTTCTTTGAGTTGTCCTCTTCAAAGAGAGCCTGAGCGCCAAATTTCAAAATGCTCTCCACATCCAAATCTTCGATGCTCTCCTCCTCCATAGTCTCCACAATTAGGTGGTCCAGCACCATTTTCTTCTTAGCAATTTGTGCAATCTTTTCCTCGACAGTGTACCGCGTCATAAACTTAAAGATAAGTACTGGATTCTTTTGGCCAATACGGTAGGCACGACTGGCGGCTTGCAGGTCAGAATGAGGATTGTAGTCGAAATCCCACATAATGACGGTATCCGCAGTTGCAAGGTTGATACCGACACCGCCAGCTCTCGTGGTGAGCAAAAACACAAAGATATCTGAATCTTTGGCGTTGAATCTGTCGATGCTATCTGCTCGGTGAACACTTGGAGTATTTCCGTCGATGCGTTCGTATTTGTAGCCTTCGGTAGTGAGATAATCCTCCAATACGTCCAGCGTAAGTTTCATTGTCGAGAAGATCAAAACACGATGACCGTCCTTCTTCAATTTGGGAAGCATTTGATGCAGGACTTGGAGCTTTGACGAGGCTTCAATCAACAGCTTTTGCGTGGTCGCCAAGTCAGGCTGTTGGATTTCCACGCCGTCAATCAAATAAGGGTGATTTAGAGCTTTGCGCAGCTGCATCAATGTGTTGTTGAGGCTTCTTTTGCTATTCGCACTGTTCTTCTTGCCCTTGTCAATCAATGCAGCATATGAAATCAAGTTCTTATCCAAGATATCCTTGCAGACTTCTTTTTGCAGAGGCGTCATGGTGACCGGCACAATGATTTCTGCTTTGGGCGGAAGCTTTCCTCGCAAGACCGATTCTTTCGTTCTTCGCAGAAAGTAGGGCCTTAGCTCATTGTGGAGCTCTTGCACCAAGTTTCTGTCCAGCTCATTGTATTTCTTTTCCAATTCCTCAGCGTCGTCAAACTTGCCCGGGTCGATGAAATGCATGATATTCATCAACTCTCGAACATTGTTCTGCAGTGGAGTTCCTTTGACGATGTAAGTAAAATAAATACTTTTTACATCAGTAACTTCTTACTCACCTGTCATCAATATTTTGTGGCTAAATCGTAAACTCTGCAATTTCTTGAACAAGAAACTCGTATCGCTCTTGAGTCGCTGACCCTCGTCGACAATGAGTGCTGGCCAATACGTTACACGCTGGAACAAGCCCTTGTCCTTGAGAGCAGATTCATAGGTCAAAATAACTGCGTGACACTTGATCTTGTCATAATTCCCCTCTCCTCGGAAAAGTTCATAGTCTCGTGCGTATCGTAAGGATGTGGCCGAACCGTAATAAGGTACGACGACCATGTCAGGCGCCCAGGTTTCAAATTCACGTAGCCAATTTGACGAGGTACTGTTTGGAACCACAAGGAGGAAAGGGTATATAGAAAATCGGTGGACCAGATAGTAGAGAAAGGTAATTACTTGTACAGTTTTGCCTAAGTTCAAGATGAGTAAACGAAAGCGCATATTACCACTATTAACTGCCTTACCGAGACCCATATCATCTGCAAGGATGCAAGGTGAGTCTCGTTCCCATTGATATATCAACCAGCTGCAAATAGGTCCTAAGTGAATGATCCTTTTATTCACAATGGAAATGCGCCGCACTTACTTGAGACCATCGAGTTGGTGAGGGAAAAGTTCACCACCAGTAACAAAGTCAGGCTGCTTTTTAAGTTCGTGTCGTTCGTAACTCTCTGCCGTGGCCACCTCTCTGACTTCTTCGATCTTGGCTGCCATTTTGGAGGGCGGTTTAAGTTGCCACCCTTTGATGTATCTGGAGAAGGCCCGTGCATACGCTGGGTAGAACTTGGAATCTTTTGCAGGAGGAACGTCCCAACATGCTAGTTCACATAACATTAGTAAGTAAATTTTACGAAGACAGTCCTTTAATTAACAATACCATCGTCGTATGATCTTGAGAGGTGTTTTACAAAGATACGATGAACATCGTCAATTCTATCAATTTTGATCGTTTTTCCTCGCTTGTCTTGAGCTTCCAAAATCCGATCAGCAGTCATCCAAGATTCAGGGGCAACGTCTTCAAAGCTTTGGCTTCTAGTCATTCCGGCCTTGTTGCAAAAATGTCGATATAGGTTTTGACACGCGGCAGCACACCAAGCTTCAGAAACCCAAGTCAAATACTGATATGACTTGTTCTTCCATTTGATTAACAATTCTCTAGGCTTCGTTGTTTCATCATCAAAGATTCTGGAGCGATCTTCAGGTTCCTTGGAAGAACGCCATGTCATGATTTTCTCAGCGTCTCCATAAACGATGCATTCTGGACAGTGCCATTCCTCGTCGCACACTGATTTATCTTTTCGGAACTCTTTAGGGACATTCTCCAACAGTGCGTCGTCAACGTCTGGAAAATCGGGAAGACAATCTCTGTGAAAAGTCCTTGCACATCTGCGGCAGCGAAACAGTAAGCAATTTTCGTCCTCTTGCTGATATATTACTACCGGTTCTGCGTTTGCTTCTGGTATCTCTCCTGCCTGTTTATCGCCAATTGTTACAGTCACCTTCGTCCGATGGTCGGGTTTGTCGCAAACAACGCAGTGAGGAAGCGCTGTTGGATCCTTTTGCAGTCGTTCTTCGACCTCCCGAAAGCAGAGCGTACATTGATATTGCGTCTTTGTTTCATCGTTTATACGCTGCTTTTTGATACGCATGTTAGCAACTTTCTTGTTTGCAGCATTGCAACTTTCATGCGCAGCCGCAGTGCATGTAAGACATAGGAGCAATCGTCCTTGCAATTCTCGTTCTTCTGCTTTCGACATGACTAATGGATCGTCTGATGTAGGGCGTGAATCCATTGGCAATTTCGCTGGCGGTCCGTTTGGGTAACCGGGCAATCCACATCTGAAGCAATTGATCCAATGTGCATTCATAAAGTTGCTTGAATATTCATCAATGTCTTCGAAAACACCGTCTGATCGTCTGAAGGACGTATTTCTGAAGGCTTCTAGCCGTTTTTTTCCAGCGCTGCTTTTTATACGCTGCACTCGTTCCACATGCTCTTCTTCGTCAGAGCTTAATACAGCTCTCATTTTGATTCGCTTCCTTGGCCGCTCGCTAAACTCTTCATCGTTGTCCGAATCCGACACCGAAACTTTTCGATTTGCGGATCGCGTCTGTCGCCTCGGTTTTGCCACATAATCATCTTCTGACTCCAACGTCTTTTTTCGTGTTGATCTAGTTCGTCGAGGAACTGCTTCGGAGCTGCTTGTTGTCGATTCTCGTTGCTTCCTGCGTGTCCGCATTCGCTTCGATATGATGAACTCTTCATCGCTCGCTTCCAATTCATCTCGCTCATATTCTCCGTCAAGCGTCTCTGGGCTGCTATCCTTCATCCTTTGTTGCATGTCTCGTGAGTGATTCTTCTTTATGTGATATAACTTCTCCGCTCCCGAACTCTCGGTTCCGGAGGAGGAGCTGGTGTGTTCTTTGCTGGATGGTTCAGAATCGGTATCCATGTCCGAACGGCTATCTTCTCCATCATCCACATAGTCGCCATCTGATGAATCCCGAACCTCGCCGACTGGCACCAAGTATTGATGTTCGTACTCTTCCACTAATCCACTATCCACTTTGCGCATGACCCGAGGGCTTTCCTAACCGGACGTTAAACAATGATAAATGAAGAGAGTTGCAACATGTTGTACCTCTGACCGGATTCCGTCTTTCCATTCAACAGTGTACGTAACGAGACCAGTATCTGTCATATTCCTATCAATGATAGCTTTTGCTGCGCCGTGTGATTGAACTTTTGTTCTGGCTTCCTCATCGCTGTCCAAAGTATCTTCAGTGTCGCTGCTGGATGAGGAAGGAAGTGGAGAAGGGATTTCTTGATCAAGTACAATCACGCTGGACACAAGCCATTTTGAAAAAATCAACTATACGAAGTGATCAGGTTCTAAAGTACCGTTCAAATTTGAGAAGTTCTGGTATACTTACACTTTTTGGTATAGTTTTCACCTTTCGATCTGGTAGAGATTGCGCCATGGCTGCGCGTTGTAAAAGATCGACGGGTGTTGAGTTCGTTAGACGCGTCTGAGCGGGAGTGTTTCAGGAGTGATTGCCGAAATAGCGGTTCTTTATTCTTTGATAAAATACTCGAGGTTCTACATTGATACCATTTATTGTTGCAATCTGAAAGTCTTGTCCAAGTCATATAAGCAGCTCGGCTACTGCCACCAGTTTGTAACTGGATTTCTTTGTCCCAATGCCTTGTGCAACATATTCTCCTATGTATATTGCATATCAATGAACCAAGGTATCCTTATGGTCAACTTACACTGCAATGTAAAGAAGAGCAATGTAGCATACTTCTCATGTCTCTGAGGACGCGTGTACGTTCGTATTGTCGCGTAGTGAATCTTGATGGAAAGATTTCAAATTGATTTAGAATTTATCGAATGCAATTTGGCCCTTTACTTCATCTTTGAAAGCGTCTTTTCTGAAGCTTATATATGCATGTTGAAATTAGAGACCAAGTTATAAAGTGCATAATATTCACAACGATGCGAATGTTTTGACAGCTTCACTAACCTCTGAATTTCTTTGGATGCCTACTGTCAAGAAGCGCCGCAGTTTTTAAAATGCAGAAAATGCAGCTTTGGAGTTTCTCTTTACGACGAAACATGGAGATTCTAGGCACGATTCCATATGATCGGTTTTGGGATTTTCTGGAGGATAATGAGCGAGATCTTCCTATGGATACAACCGAAGAAACGAAACGATCGCTGCTCCGTGGCAACAGCAACGATCATGCACTTCCCATAGATCGTCCGACTAAAAGGCAGAAAACGGCAAAGCATGCACAGTCGATCATTAAAAAGATCCCCGTCTGCAAAATCACGCTGCCTCTTGAGTTACACTGCACAGAGATCAGCAGCGAGATACGACGAGATCGATCGCTTCCTGGACTCATCAGCACTTGGACTTGCCTAACTTCAGCTACCGGTGTACAGCAAGCAAAACTGTCTGTTGGCACCAGTGACGGTATCACTCTTTTGTGCAACGAGACAGTGCGCTTGGATGGAGAAGATATAGCACAGGAAGACATCAATGATATTTTCTTTGCTATTGCTGACGCTTGCCAGAGCGGGATTGCAGAAACCGGAGACGCTTATCTTCGGTGGTCATCCGAAACATGTTTCGTGGAATTGTCGCTATCGCTTATTAGCAATCGACTTCACACCAAAAAGACCTTCCACTTGATGAACAAGTTATACCCATGCTGTGAACCAGAGCCGGCCTCGGATACAGTTGAAGACTTTTTTCGCAATTTGCGGCCTATGCTATCTCATGCGGCACCAAAGCTATCTCATTTTACGATCGACAATTTCGCTTCAAATCTCGTACCATTTCAAGCCCAAAATGTTGAATGGATGGTATGTTGGCTGTAAAAGGAAGTAATGTATGCGCATTCGATCGACTTAACCGTCTTTCTATCTCGAAATAGCTCCAGAAAGAAAATCATCGGATCAACAGTGACAACGATCAAATTGAACCGGTTCCTGAAGAGCATGCGCAGGACGCATATATTTGGGAGAAGTTCAATTGCGAATCAGGACAGCTATATATCAATCGTGTCACGGAAAAGGTCGAATTAGAAATGACTGATGAACTCAAGGAGGCTGCTAACTCTGCCAGACGAGGCGGTGTACTGGCTGATGAGATGGGTTTGGGCAAAACCGTCTGGTAAGTTAATTGGTTCATAGACGAAGGTCTGGATTGCTTCTAAAATATATATAACTCTACGTAGTGCTATTGCGTTGATATGTTTACACCGATTAGATCAAACTTCTTCTGGACATCCAACACCTGAAATGGCTAAAAAATACAATCTTAAACATTCAGGCGCCACGCTTATCATCACACCACCGGCCATTATCAAACAGTGGGAAGCAGAACTTAGACAGCATGCTCCAAATCTTCGTGTTAAAATTTACGACGGTGTCAAACGTGATAAAGAGATGCAAACGGAAACGATGGTCGAAGAACTCGCCGGGTGCGATGTTGTATTGACAGACTACACTGTACGTTATTATAATACCACAGCTGGAAAATCCAGCGCATTAATTGCTCTTGACCATGCAGGTGTTGAAGGAAGAGGTATACTTTGCTCGTCCGCAACCAGACCGATCAAGGAGATTTGGTGAGTAAACATCGAAAACGACAAAGGTTTCCAAGAATTTTATATCCTTATCAAGCTGTGTATAGAAAGAAAATATCCACCAAAACGAAGTCCACTGGTACAAATTCTGTGGTTCCGTGCGATTCTGGATGAGGTAATTAGTTAGAATAGTACCAGTGTGCCAACGGGAAAGGCTTAGAAATACTTTAGGCCCAAATGGTCGAGTCTCCAATGGCTCTTGTAGGCGAGATGGCGCAGCTGATACCCAGATGGTTCTCTTGGGCAATTACCGGTACGCCTATCAAGCATGACATCGACGATCTCTACGGCGTATATCTCTTCTTGGGCTTAGCACCTTGTATTAGCAATCATGCAATGTTCAAAAAGATGATAACGAAACCGCATCTGAAAGGCATATTTTACAAGTTTGCACGGGAGACGATCAAGCGCAACACCAAGGCTGAGCTCGCTGATCAGATTCATATTCCTGCTCAAAACCGCTTTATTGTTCATGTAGACTTTTCTACGGTGGAACAGCAGTACTATCAAAACCTATGGGAAAGGTGTCTCTCTACCTCGGCTAATAGCTTTTTGGAAAACCGAGACTGGAACTTGGAAATGTGCGCCGATGCTGATGAGCGCAGGGAGTTTCAGACGTGCGTTGCTAGACTCAAGAGTTGGGTAGGTGCCTCCCGTTTAGCTCCAACATTGCCAAGGTTCTAAGATATGGTCGTTGTAGTTGTTGACCTTGCGCCAGGCGTGTGTGCATCCGGCTGTGGGTACTTCAAGCAAACGAGGCGGGGTCGTGGGGCAGTCAGTCAGAACACTGGATGAAGGTGAGTTTGACTATGAAATGTCCACAAACTGCTTTGTTGTTGATACTTAACGAGACAGTATTGGATGCATTGATCAATCAGTGTAAAGACGAAGTCGATAACTCAATGTCCCGGCTTGTGAATGCCCAGTTGCTGCATGGTGGTATGCTCGAGCTCCTAAAGGATCCAGAAGGTGCCATAAAAATGTACAAGGCTGCTTTGGAGAATGCAAAATCCAGTCTCGACAACAATGAAGCACGTATCGTTAAAATCCAAGCTACCGGCGACAAAGGCGGTGGAAATGAAGACTCGAAAGCAAACGATGCGAAGGAGGATAGGATGCAAAATTTGGTCAAGCGAAGGCACAAATGGCTGTCATACTTGCACAGATGCTACTTTTACCTCGGTTGTGTATACAGCGGATTGGAAAAACCAGATGAGGAGAAAATGTACTACGACGAAGCTGCAAGTACTCGATTGCGAATTCTCAACCGCGCCGAAGACAGAGTATGCGAGTTTACACACGAGCAAACGAGCAAGGGTATATTAACTGCACGTTATTTTAGGTAAACAGAGGCAGAGAAGAAGCGCTGAAGCAAAACGATGATTTCCTCGACGATGCAGTCATTGAACCAGTTGCTCAGCCAGCTACTATCTTATTTTCTACGTACATTCGCGAGCGGATAGAGGACTTGACGGAAACTTTAAATAAGCAGTTGGGCTATATCAAGGAATGGAGGTCAAGTTTACGGGACATGCTTCGGACAGATCTCGTAGATCACAATGGTGAAGAAGCTACAGGTAAATAGGAAACATTAATCATGTGTCATCCGGGAATACATAGACTGATGGTGCTCGGCTCGATAGGTAATGAGTATCAAGAATCCTTGGAAATTCAGGAGGTAAGAATCCTATACTTGTACGTCACACACACATGTTGAGAAACTTACGCAATGTTAGAAATTGGCGTTGTATCAAGACGTGTATCAAGCAATATTGCGTGATCGAGGTTTCTACCTTAATGGTAAGTATTAGACGGCCGACATTCGCTAAAATAAAATGCTTATTTCAATTTTATAATCAGGTATCTGGCTTGCTTCGACAAGCAACACCAAAGAAGCATCATATTTATCATCATCGAACGAGGATGGCAATCAGAGAAACGAGCAAGAAACTGCAGAATCTGATGTACGTTACAAGGATGTATGGATTACGAGCAGCGGATCCTAACATTTTTGCTGATGAAGGAAATCCTTGCATTGCGGTTGAAACTTAACAAGCTGCGACGAGATATATCTCCCAATGCAGGCTCTGATAACTTGCCGGCTATTATTGCTACCTTGCGAAATGCAATCACTAAAGCAGAGGATAATCCATACGAAAAGCAGATAATACGATCCGAGCTGTCTCGCCTGCAACACCTGGCAACGAAACAAAGATCACTGCAGGAGCATTTGGAGGCGTAAGTATATCAGAATATTTTCTGTGCGATGTTATTCTAACGTTAAAGCTTTGGTTCAAAAGAGAGTATCGCAAATTGAATGCATTGTACAATCACCGTATCGAATACTACAGAGCGCTTCAAGAACTATCTGATCATGTTCGAGAATGGGAAAGCCCGAATCCGGAAAATACGATCCTGAAATGCAAACGGGAAGAACAAGAGTATCAAAGCAGATTCAAAGAACAATCGGCTCGCTGTAGCTATCTCGAAAACTTGACGCAACAAGATTGGGATACGCAGCAAAATTGCTTAATATGTCGCTCGGATTTTAGTCAAGGCGCAGTGACGCCTTGGTAAGTGCTCATGTTTTACAATATACAATACCAATTTATAAGCAGAACACTCAAACGTCTTATTTTTATAGTGGGCATATGGTAAAGATTCAGTATGTGAATTGAAAGGAAAGCATAATATACTGACAAGACGAATATTTAGTATTGTCGAGACTGTGCAGTATTATGGTTTAGACAACATCATCGATGCCCGCAGTGCAACACGCACGTACAGATTAGAGAATGCTACCTCATAGGTAAATGAAAAGCTAGTCATAGAGAGAAAAAGTATCATCGCTCATTAATCGTCATCTTCAGCGTGGAGTAAATCCTCGAAAAATGATGAACAAGAGAGCAACAAGAAAGGCTACATGAAAGCTCCCATGGACCGCGAAGCCCCTGCTGATTATATGGAGGTCGTAAGACAAGCTCCTGTCGTACGTGGACTGGGCGCAAAGTTGGATGGTATTATACAGCATATCAAACATATCAAGGAAACTAGCAATGGCAAATGTGTTGTTTTTTCCCAGTGGAGCGAGGTACTGGGGCTGCTTGCTACGGGTCTCGAAAAGAATCAGATAGGATTTGTGCATTTCGGAAAGTCGAGACGCGAAGATTCCGTTGTAAAGTTCCGCGAAGACCCTGCAATCAATGTGATTCTGCTACACGCACGAAGTCATTCCAGGTAAATAAAAAGAAAATCTGGTATTTCAGTAGGCCTTTTTTTCCTTTTGCAATTTCTGACAGCTAGCATTCTTTTAGTGGTTTGACGTTAACAGCGGCGCAAACTGTCTTTATTGTTGAACCGGTGCTCAATGACGCCTTGGAAAGACAAGCCATCAGTCGTGTCCATCGTATCGGTCAAACGCGAGAGGTGCGTACTTGAAAACAAGCAGGATAGTCCTAAGCGTCCTGCTGATCTACTGCAATATCTTGCTAGACGACGGTCTATTGGTATATCGTTAGGAACACTGTTGAGGAGCGAATTCATGCGATCCATAACAGACGTCAACTAAGCAAAGCGGAGAAGATGAAAACAGATGAGGTGGAAGTTGAAGCACCCGAGGATACTCCGTTGGAATCACAAAAGCACGGTGGTGGGGAGTTTGTAACTGAGCAGGATCTTCGAGAATGCTTTGCCTGATATTTATACTATACGCTCTAAATATTTACTGCAAAAACATATAATTTACGTGTATCGTTTATTTCAGAATTTTTACATGCGGCTAACGCCATAAATGTTGCCACCTTTGACCTCGTTGTTGTAGATAGCGGCGAGACAGAAACCAATAATAGTACGAGTGTCTCTAGGATCAATGATACCGTCGTCCAAAAGACGAGAGGAAGTGTAATAGACGTCCGATTCGGCTTCGACTGAAGCTTGGAAAAGAGCCTTCGTCTGTGCAGCTTGTTCTTCGTCAATTTTCTTGCCGGCGCTGCAAAGATAAAAAGATCCTAGTTATAACTTATATGGTTGTTGTCTTCCTTGTATGGATCTTACCGAGCTGCACCCTGACGCATAACAAGATCCAAGACTCCACTCAATTGCTCAGCACCCATGACTGAGCACTTGGAATTGGGCCATGAGAAGAGGAAGCGAGGTTCATAGGCTCTTCCACACATGGCATAGTTGCCAGCGCCGTAGCTAGCGCCCATCATGATAGTGATGGCAGGTACGGTCGAGTTGCTAACAGCATTGATGAATCTTGAACCAGCCTTGATAATACCCTCTTCTTCGTATTGCTTGCCAACCATGAAGCCAGTAATATTCTGCAAATAGATTAAGGGCGTGTTTCTAATCACGATGTGAATAAGCATATCCGTGATCGAAATGATATTGTAAGTAGACACATACTTGATATTGCATAGCTGGATAAATTGGGTGGCCTTGTTGGCTTCCTGCGTAAAGATCACATTATTGTTTGCCAGGATACCAACTGGGATACCCTGAATAAATGCCCAACCGCAGACCAAGTTTACGCCATAGTTTGGTTTGAAGGGCGTAAATCGCGAGCCGTCAACGATACGAATGATCACCTCCGTAGCATCAAAAGGGATACGGATGTTGGCAGAAACGATACCTAGCAATTCCTCTGTTGCCTCATTACTGACTTGATCAACGGCTTTTTGGGACGTTTTTACTTTACATACCAGGATCATAGTATGGCCCTTCATACTGACCCGTCAAGTGGCGTATAGGCAGCCGGCCCTTGGGCTCCCAATTCAGGTTAGCCATCCACTCACGAGCTTTGCGAATAGCGTCAAGTTCGTCGTTTGCCAACTGGTCACTCACGCCGGACACACGCGAGTGCATATCGGCACCTCCGAGACTTTCTGAATCTGTAACCTCACCCGTAGCCATCTGAACGAGAGGAGGACCACCAAGGTACACTTGGGCTTGTTTCTAAATAAAATTTGATTCGTTAACATGGCTTTGTTGTTATGTCTCTTATCCACAGAATATGATATATCTCTACCTTGACCATAATCACATAATCGCTCATACCTGGGGTGTATGCACCGCCAGCAGTTGAGCTTCCAAAGACAACACAGCATGATGGAATTTGGGCCTTGGATCTAATCGTTCGAGATAAGCAAAATTTCCGTATTCAGCACGTAGCCATCCTCCTCTTCCGTGAAGATACATTACTGCAATGCCTGGTTGCGGAAACCGGCACCGCCTCTGTGAAATACACGAAATTGCTGTTGCAAGTTGGCACCAGCCTAAAGGGTAATTTGCGTTAATAAGCAAGCATTAGCAAGCAATTTTCTTTTACACGCACCGACTGTGTAAGTGTAATAGTAGGCAAGCGGTTTTGCATAGCAATTTGGTGGATGCGACCTGCTTTCAGAGCAGATACCTCGTTCATTGCACCGCCGGCCATTGTAGGCACGTTTGCAGACACAATACAAAGGACACCACTAAAAAGTTTAAAGAGGTTTCGTGTCAAACCAGTCGCCATTTGTTGCCTAGGTTACAAACTGTAAATGTTCTACCTGACGAGGCCAATACCGGAAACAATGGAGCCTCCAAGTGTCATGTCCTCTTGATCATATCCAGCAAGAGGGCACAGTTCAAGGAACGGCGAGTCTTCGTCAAGCAACAATTCGATACGCTCGCGTGCTGTTTGGGGGGGGGGGATCAAACATCAATATGTCAGCGTTGGTGTGGGGTTGCGCATGAATGCTGGAGTTGAAAATTGGCAACACCAGCCGTACCTAACAACTGTCCGCGCTTCTTGTGAAGAGCGATGTGCTTTGGTTTGCCCTCATTGGTAGCCTCTTGAAGTCGTTCTTTGAGGGTTGAAATCAGCTCCTGCCACTCCTCATAATTCTTTTTGTACTCGGGGCTTGTTGTCACTACGGCAGTCAGGTGGCGCTGGACAAGGTGATCGACGGTAGCCAGCGTTGTCATCGCGAAATGAAAAGTATAGTTGAGTGAAGAAATAGGATCACACAGACTTTGGGCTCTCGAAGAAAAAGAAGAAGATAGCTTTAATCTCACATGGAAGCAAACTTTCTTTCTTATGCAGTTTTTCTCACAAAAACCAAAAATCCCGGTCGCGCTGAACTTTCACGAGACGCTGTCAATTTGGTTGGGGGAAGTACACTCTTTCCAAAAAGTTTTTCCTCCTTCTACCACACTGTACATTTGAGATTTCACATTGCAAGATGAGCATCCAGTTTTTCTATGAAGATGGGCAAGGCACTGTTGTCGATGAGCACGGCAGACCCGAGCCTATGGACTACGTCGTTGATGAGGAGCGGTATGCTCTGCAAACAATTAGTTCGTACACTCAGTATTTGCATAATCGGCCTCGCGAGAGCGACGTTAGGTCAGTTGCCATGGAGACCGAAGATGCGAAGAGGGATGTAGACGTTCGCCTGAGAGAAGCATCGACTAAGCGGGCGTATACGCTCTATACGGACCAGGATAAAGTCAGGTTCTTTAAACTGATGTTTGAGAAAGTTCTGAGTGCCTCAGCCGCTGCAAAACAGTTGGGTATCCACGTTCGTACGGCTCAAAGATGGGCCAAAATGTATGAGAAGGATCCTGAGAGCATCTTCGCGAAGCGTAAGAAAACTGGCCGCTTGCGTATCCTTGGCGAAGAACATAAGAAGGTGATCTTAGAGTACATTGATGAGAATCTTTCAATTGTGTTGGAGCAGTTAATGGAACAGCTGCTTCAGAGATTCCAGGGTCTCAAGGTCTCTAAGAGTACTGTCTACAACTTCGTGAGGATGGAAAGCAACCTGTCACTCAAGAAGGCCCACTTTCAGCCTGTGGACAGGAACAGCGAGGCCAAGACCGAGGAGCGCCTTGACTGGGTTCGCAAGTGGGAGGGTACTGACATGGACTTCAGGACTAACTGTGTCTTCCTTGATAAGTCCGCCTTCCATATCAACATGAAGCGCAGCATGGCCTGGTCAAAGAAAGGCTCCCTTGCGGTGGTCGTT
>KK100185.1:112729-136119 GCA_000611695.1 Rhizomucor miehei CAU432 | reverse complement strand
CGGGGACGATGGGCTTGTCTTGCGCGTTGACGGGTGTTGACATTGCAGAAAAGATGGGAAAAAAAGGTGTGCAAGGTCGGTGGGAAAAAAAAGATGCGCAAGGTCGGCCTCTGAACACTTTCCTTTTACTCATGCAGCGATGGCGCCGACCGAAGTGGCGTAGCAGCTCGAAAGAACTGTCGTATTGATCACAATACAGATACCCATAACGGGAGGTTCCACCGAACGGCTGGGAGATAGCTCCTGAAGCCTTTATTCTAGGAAAAGCTCTATTGGAGAACTAGGCCCATCGGGACGGCGATCAAGAGACTCTGATGCTCATAGGCTTGGTTGTCGCCAAACACCAGAATCCGGACCACAGCCTCAGAGTGAGATGAAACTTAATAGGAGTAGTTAATGCGCTCGAACCTGAAGGTTTACCAACTAAGGACCATTGCTCAAATTGACAAAGCTGTCACAATTTTACCCAAAGACTCAACGCCACTCTTTTCAATCCGCTCAAATCTGCACCTTCTCCACACAGTCATCTCCGCCAATCTCACAGCTTTCTCGTGCATAAGCCACAGGTTAAGCATTGGCAAATATTCAGTAATGCAGTAAGCATATTTAAATCATTTCCAAGCAATGCATTTCAAACTATATCATCTACATAGCATCTTCAGTATAGCGCAACTCTTCCCTCAAATACAAAGAAACCTCCTGGTGACTTGCAAGAAAGGAGTTACCTTTATAATGTTCGAAAATCCGCAAACAACATTGTTTTCGGGAAAAAGCAACTTCAATACAATCAGTGTCATCTCTCATTGACATACTTCATCCATCGATCCAGTGTGTAAACTTGTACCGATGAAAGCTTTGAAAGGAAGCGAGCCAAATCGAATAGAGTAGAGCGGCACGGAGTATCATTTTTCCACTTAGGTGCGAATACGATTACACACGCAGGTCCAGAGTTTCACCATCAAACCCAGTTCAAGTTCTCTTCAATGCTTGAGGAACGGTCCACCGATGGCTCGTAGCATCACCAGCATGTCAACGTAGCTTTTGGTTAGTTGAAGTTGGTTTCCACCCTCTTCTTTTAACATGATGGTGATAACTCCCAGCGCAACAGCGAGCGTTCGGTTTAAGAATCACCTTGGTGACGCCAAAAAGCGAACCCTAAATCGAACTATTCTTAGATCGAACAAGCGAAAGTATATGTATGGTTAAGATGCTATGTAGATGATATAGTTTGAAATGCATTGCTTGGAAATGATTTAAATATGCTTACTGCATTACTGAATATTTGCCAATGCTTAACCTGTGGCTATGCACGAGAAAGCTGTGAGATTGGCGGAGATGACTGTGTGGAGAAGGTGCAGATTTGAGCGGATTGAAAAGAGTGGTGTTGAGTCTTTGGGTAAAATTGTGACAGCTTTGTCAATTTGAGCAATGTATTGTTTCCTTGTTTCCTTCTGTAAATAGAAATGAAATTGTTCGAGAGGATGAGGCCAAGGAAGGGCAGATGTCAGGATATATCTACTACCCGCTAAGACAGAAAGTGGTAATAGACGTTCATCAGATCAACGAAGAATTACGTAAATGGATACATTTGTTAGTCTTGATGGGATCAAAACGTGGGAATGCGGACTTGGCGAACATCCGTCGTTCTTTATATACGAGTAGCAAGATAGGGTCAGGTATACAGCAAGTATCGTTATACAAGGAATGTAGTATATTTCTAGCTACTCATCTATCTACGTCGGCCTGTACGGCCCTTCGAATGTAGCAGGTAGTGCTACACCAGCTCTGTGGCTGTGCTGGTAAGGACAATGCTTCCTTGCGGCCGTCGGACTCCTCCAAAGAGCTATCTTTGTATTCATGTCAAACGTATAGCTTGCATCGAATTTATGTAGTGAGCTATACCTGTGTTCGCCGTCTGTTACGTTCACACATATCAGCTGAATGTATATGCCGACGCAGCATCCAGCAGGAATGCATTTGATTGTTGAGAATAAATGTGTCCACCAAGACTTTCCGTACATTTGGGTACTTTCTAAGGAATTTTTTCAAATCATCGGCATTGCTGGTGGGACAATTTTATCGTCGGTGGATTCGATCTACTGGATCAGATCTAATATAACGGACTACTTAGTACCATGTCTTCCTTTTTTGTATCTTCCTTTTTCTCACCCTTGATGGATCCATTCGCCTTCTTTATGTTCTAAAAGAACTCTTCGTCTTCTTGAGCATCCCTTTCATTTAATGGTTTTGAGGAGACGCAGCTAGGCAATACATAGATAGGGTCTACGGCGAGCGCTCTCTCAAGTTACTTATCATCTTGTTGTGCAGCTGGCTCTTATTTCGCGGCTTTCATTGTCAGCAAGCTGAATCATTGCAAGAACTTTTCTCTTGTATGACTTTCTGGGGTAGCCTACAATTTCGTAACCTTCACGTTTTATACAGCTTATTGCGCTCTGTTAGCTTGCATCCACAATAGCCCTTACGAGGGACTCTAGTGAAAAGACCATGATAAGCTGTACTGCTTCCGCGATCTTGCACTATAAGACAAACCATGGTATTTGGGCCTCACTCGTACATTGCGGGCCCTGCGGTCTTTCGTGAGCAAGAAAGATGGCTTGTTATCCAAGCACCATTTCTTGAAGACATTTGATAACCTTTTTCGCTAGCAGCGGCGTATGCTGCTCTGAATCTGCATGGTAGCCAGAGATTGCAAGTTAGGGATCGCCCAATTATCCATATCGGGTTTTCCGGCAAGTCTCCTCCAGGAATTGCTTCGTTTGAACATATATTTCTATAGTAAGAACGTTAGAATCTTGTAGCACCTTCATTTAAAGCTCTTACCCAGGTTAGGAAGCTCAGGCGTTTCGCCATCGTTGCTACTTTCTGTGTGAGCGCTGTTGTCCAAGTAGCGGCGATACATGATCGGGTCAACCAGGATGCGTTGTTTGCAGACCAAAATGGGCTGCCTAGGGTCCGCTGCAGGGCATTAGGAACTTTCTGTCCAGACAAACCTTGTCGGTGTGCCGTGATCATAATAGGCGGCTGAAAGCTCGTCCTTCAAAATGGTAGCGCCCATATTACCAGTTTGGTAATTCATTGATATGCATATGCTTGCCGCAGCCACTACCACACGAGGTTAGAATCTTGAGTTGCGTCCAGTATAAGCGCAAGGAAATATGCTGATCCCGTTGCTATTCCTTGTGCTTTGAAAAACGCAATGCGCGAAAGGATTCAGTAATCCTTGCGCTTCTGTAGCTTGGATACGACACGTTTTGTCTTGGAACGCCGCATGATAGGATAACCACTTCCAAAGTTGGAAATATATCGTCATTGCTTTTTCGTCTTCTGGAACGAATTGTTCAGATACTCTTTTGCATCTGGTTATCACCGTTAGACGATGTAAAATGGTCTAAGAACTTTCACACTTCACAGTACCGTCGTCATAGGTGTTCTACAAATGGTTCATATAGCAGAAATATGAAGCAAAGAAAGAAGAAGAAGAAAGAAAACATAAAGAGTGGGGAACGAAGAAATTCATTTTGTCTCTTTACACGTCGCTTTTACGACTCTTTTCTTTGATGTTTCACCGGAGTACTTATGGCAGCCCACTTGATCGACAATTTTCAATCAAGTCTACAGTTGATTTAGTATCAAAATATAATTAAGTAGTGTAATTAACCATCGAAACTGGTGTTCTTTAACAATCTTTGACAAGACTAATATCAATTCGCTCTCAAGACGGCTAAATTCGGAAGATCATGGTTATTAAGAGCCTCTTTAGGGACGTAACTTGATCCATTGTGAATGTTTTGGTTCTAAAAACAGGAAATAAATTTATTGAGAAAAGAATGAAGAAGCATACGTATGATTGCAGCATTCAGGAAAAACGCGCTTCAAAGAGAGGGGTGCGAAAGGTATTTATTCTTTGAGTTGTCGCCGGATACTAACTCTTTCCATCAGCAAGGATGTCCAAGATGGATTTTGATGTACTTCTTCTCCTAGCTGTTTGTACAATCTTCTATTTCAAAGCATGCCCCAGTCTGAAGTTAACCTCTACTAACTCTATACCACGATAGTTGCAAGGAATAAGAAACTGTCAAATCCGTCCCTGGCAATGTGGAGTTGTGGCTGAGCTGTGGGCAGCAAAATACCAACCTGGTGCTGCCGCCGCCCGTTGGTGTTCCGTTTTGGTCAAACGCAATGTTGTCACGAACGTCCCTAAGGTTAACACGAGGTACCAGCGTTGACGTAAAAATGTACACATTGAACATGAAGCTGACAACTGTTCGAAAAAAGCACATGTTGCGCCATGCAGTATATTGAAGCACGAATTCCATGTCTCCGCAGTGGCAGCAAAGAAACACCCGGGACAAATTAAGAAAGAGAATCTGCTAAAGAGAGCAGCGAAAAAGGCAGAATTCGAAAAGTCTCGGCCGTCACCCATTCTCTCCAAGCCAACGCCATTTTTCAACACCCTCCATACACCTGCCAGCGCCTTTGCAAACACAACCGACACACAACACTTTCTCACCGACGCCGACCGTCAATATCTCTACGAGCAGGTTCCTCGTGATACCGTAGAAAAACGAAACTTGTCGGCTGTGGAAGGCATTGACGAAGCATTGAAACACGAGGAGAAGAAGGTCGAAACAATCAAAAAGATCATTGGTCTCCAGAACGCAAACGCCAAAGCTGTACAGCTCTATAATATTCAGAAAGCAATTGACTGGTTCAAGCGAAAAGAAGGAGACACAGGTAGTCCAGAAGTAGAAGGTGAGAGATGCTGAACACCAAGGTAGAGAGAAAAGATTTGATGTTTACTGATATGATCCGTATAGCTGCTATCTTGACAGTTCGTATCCTCAATCTTCATTCGCACATGCAACAACACCGCAAGGATAAGCACAACTACAAACAGCTGCGAGAAATGGTTCACAAACGAGCAAGAGTACTGAAATATCTCAAGAGAAAGAGTCAGGAGAGATACTATAAATGCTTGGAGGAACTCGGATTAGAACCACGAGCCGTCGAGGGCGAGATCACAATGTAGATTTTACCATGCAGAAAAATAAATTTGTTAAATGGAAAAATGGTTGCCCATATCCAAGTACGTTTTGCCGCCACCGCCACTGCAACATCTTTTTCGACATATAGGATAAACGTTACTATATCGATAACCGCAGGCTACTATATCGAGGGAAAATGACGCTATTTTTTGCCGTATACAACCCTTGTGACATGATAACGACATATATACAAAATCTATCGTCAATTGCTCAATTTATAATAATAAAGACAAAAAGGTTTACTACAGAAGAACATTACGGATTCTTCTGCTACAATGGAATATGTGAAAACGAACTTCCTTCGTGTGACAGCGGGGATCGCCTTGGCGGATTTCTTGGTACCAAGACACAAGAAAAGGGTGATGACACGCTGTGTACGACCAAAATCTCGGGGAAGCGGGTTTTCTCCGATTGAAGAAAAGCTATAAAAATAGCCTTTTTCTTTTTTACGCTGCTGTAAACTTCCACTCAATATATGTGCTCTGTGCGTATGCGATAAACATGCCTACTCGTCAGCCGTCCAAGGACGAGAATCCGAGTTTTGCATATGTCACCGCCGCTGTCCTACACGCCCGCCTTTGGTGGCTGTGGTCCATCTTCTGGACCATTTGCACACTCATCTCTACGAAACCTGTTGACGTCCAGGCTGTCGCTGAAGCTCCCCCGCGCCGTGCAGTCAGTCTCTGCGAAGCACGACCCACCTCCAACAGAATAACACAACTTCGGCAACGACCGCGAGGATATTCAGCACCTCTTCCGGCAGATAATCCAATCATTGCCGATGCCGTTCAACAGCGACCGCGCGGTACAACGTTTAGCGAAGGCACCGATGAGCCCCAGTCTCGTCGCCGACGACTAATCAAATCCTTATCTAGACATTTGCGCCATTCTCGCGTCCAAGGCTTGTCAGACACTGAGATTGATGCCCGACCTAGCACTCTTGATGAGCGCACTGGAACGACTTGCCCACCTCAATGGTGGCAAAAGACCCGATTCTATCTCGATACCCTCAAACATCCCCCCGCGCCTTCATCGTCTCGCTCATCAGTGGTCTCCGATGCTTATGAAGTCCATGTGGAACAAGAAACGGTTGTCAGCGAAAGCAACAGCAGCAGCTCAGCATCTACTCCGAAGACTTTGGTTGATGAAGACCTTACTACCACCATGGACTCTGCCGTGTCACTTGACAATGACAAAGCCAATTCAGTCGAGCAGGTGAAAGTCTTGGCTGTACAACAACAAATCATACCCGCCGCCAAACGTAAACGAAAAAAGACGATCAGTTTCTCAACATTCAAAAAGGTTGAAGCCATTCGACCTCGTAGCACCAGCTTGTCTTTACCATGGAAAAAGAAAAACACATGTAAATAATCACCTTGCATTTCTCCAATTTCTATCCCCTCGCTCCTGCCTTCCCGTTGTATATGTATAAACCTCCGTAGTCTGCCTTTTGCAAAAGAATACAGACAAAGAATCGGAATTTACTACAACAATTTACTTCTCGTCTTGTTCTTCTCATTGTTCATCGTTCTGAGCTTGTGGCCCAGTATATTGGTATCTACCCCACACATGCCAGCAGATCCATGTCGTCATGAGCACGCCCAAAAAGGCAAGACCGCTGAAATTCATGGTGGATACTGATGCGACAAACAGTTATGGTCAATGAAAAACAGTCACTCGTCATTTAAAAAGATCATGCAATTCTCTTACCTTGAACTGGGTATGACGTCGGTAAAGTGAATATGCACACGGCAATAGCCGTCCAGCAGAATGCAATCGTTGTTACCGGTACAGACATGAATCTGAGCGAAAAGCGACCCTTTTCATTCGAATAAGCTCTTGTTGCTAAGCGGCAACCCAATACCAAGGCTACACAGAGTGACATTAAACCATTATGTCATCCACCTCTGATAGATATATATGATTGGTATGTGCTTTACCGAATGCAAAATGGATAGTGATGGTTGTGGCACTGACAATGATTTCAAAAACGTCTTCGGAAAGTGGGAAGGGTGCAATGACTAATATACAAGTAGTAAGTACGACGCAACTGACGGCATTGCCTGGAAGTTGGTAAGCATTGATATTTTTAAGCGTCTCGTTCATGGGTACGGCGTGATCTCTTGCAAGCGCATACACCATACGCGACGTAGCTGTCAAAGTCGCAGCGCCGGTACAGAATTGGCTAATAGTTACTAGTGCCAAGAAACCGAGTGTTCCATAGATGCCTACAGCATCCTAAAATAACCGATACTCCGGAATCAGTATGCTATGAGTATATGCACACATCTGACCACCAGTGACTTGCCCAAAAAAGCCGTGATACAGGAAAATCAAGCTGGGAATCAAGAATTGCATCGATATCTTGAATAGAGAATAGCAAGATGATCAAAAACACAAGGCCGACAAACCAGCTTGCCACCAAGCTCATAATCATGGCTCTATGTGTAACAAGTGAGTCGATGAATTTTCTATAGGATTTGAGAGAAAATCAAGCACTTCTTACAGTGGAGCTGAAACGTCGGCGTCTTTGGTTTCTTCACTGGCTGTCGCACCTGCCTCGAAACCTGAATAAATGTAGTTCAAATTTAGACCTTTTGTAGTTATTGTTATCTAATATCTTATGCTTCTACTTGCCAAACTGTGAATATGCAGCTCCTACCATGCCTAGCAACACAACATAGAATGGACTGGTAAAACCCGTTCGATTTTCATAATCCGTAAGCATCCATTCGAGTGTTTGCCGATGCTCGGCTCCAATGGATAAGACTAGGATCACGTAGAGCAAACCGCCAAATGCCCAGGCTACATTCGACATATTGAGGATAGCCAAGCTTCCCAGGCTGAAAGTGTTAAAAAGACCATGTACCGCGGTTACTATCACAGCAATCCACACGATGCCCATCTTGCCAACTTGATATCCAAATGCCAGCTCCACCAAAGATCCTATCGAAAGTGCTAAAGCAAAAAAAATTGCAAAGCAGACAGATAAACACACGCAAAGCTTATTTGCTTAAAATGATAAAGACCGTCACTCCTACCTACGATAACATTGTTGGCTCCAAAGGCGATAATACATCCCAGGGTATATATCCATCCTACAGTGAATGCCCTGAAATCAGAAAAATATGAGTCTACATTTCCTACGCTGCTTCTTTCCTTTTTCCTCTTTAATTACAAGAATGGCGCTCTTTTGCTGGATCGTGGATGTGATTGTAGAAGTTCATATGTCCAGTAGTATAGTCCTCCACTTGTTGCGTACTTTTTTTTACCCAGATTTGTCAGCCACAATTCATCTTAAACAAGCTTTATATCTGATATAAGAACAAACGGACCATGGAGCAAATCTCACCCAGGGCGAGTGCCGTACATGCCATAAATAGAGCCACAACGTTCCAGCTGACGAGCATAATCATGGGTCCTCCGCGCTGCAAGACTTTTTTTTCGAAGATCACACTTTGAGTCTCATTGGTTCCAGTCACTAGACACGTGTACTGTACCTGTTTGGAACGTTGCGGATGTGTTGGCAAGGATACCAATGTTGGCAAACGACAGTCCTTTAATATTAAAAAGTTAGCACGAATAAGATCCATTCCATTTGTTGCCATGTGGCAAATATGATTCTTACCAAATGTTGCGAAGGACGATAGCTTCCGTTGCAGTTCCTGGAAAATAAACCAAGATAACATCAGCAAATGTACGTCAAGGAATAACAGTTAAGAAACTCCTTATATGCAAAACCTGTTTATATCCTAGTCGCAGCAGTCTAGCTTCATCCGCTGTTGCTGCTGGAGACGGCGTCGTGGATGTATCGAGAGATCCATAGAGATTCTTATTGTGTTGTTTTAATAAACCACTCTTTATCGCCATCGAGTCATATGTAGAGTATATTTGAAGAATGAACGCGGAAGAGGAGGAGATAAGAGGGACTTTTAAATCTCGAAACATCATTGCCAGTGCGCGTGTGCAACATTTCCGGGGCATCAGTAACAAGCTTTTTTTTAAGGACCTTACATACGCCTACTCCGGAAAGTCTCAAACTTTCCCCGGATACGTGAAATCAAAAAGATAACGCTTATACAGAGTGTTGTCACCGCAACAAAAATGAAAGGATTGAATACGATCACATATCGTTGAAGATACATACAACAAATGATACGATATAATAGTCAAATAGAATATAAAATGTCAGTAAGAATAAGCAGGCGTAACTTAGCATCAACTTGACCTTTGGAATATTTTTTAAAATGATTTCAGTTGCCAGTCGATATGTTCGTGTAATGTAGCGGCAGTTACTTCAATCTATTCCTATTAAAGCAAAGAATACATGCGTGAAATCTCTTGCTCTTTGTTGTAGCAAATGCGAATCAAGAGTATTAAAAGGCACCAGAATAAGGTATATTTCTAGTACATATATTCATATCTGTGACAAGTCCTTTTTATTGCCATCGAGTAATAGGTCGTATATGGTATAAGAAGTGAAAGGAGAGAGAAAGAGACATAGGAAAGGACTTAAAAAAAATCTCGAAACGTCCACCACTGTGCAACATGTCGGGGGGTATCAATAACAAGCCTTCTTTCATTTACTTTTGTCCTTTGCCCTTTTTAATGAGCCACTGCAGCGTCACGTCGATATTTACTTGATTCTTGGCCGAGATCGAGTAGCACGATACTTCGCGATTCGTGATCGATTTCAAGTGCCTTTTTATCTTTCGTTAGTATCGTATACTTCGAAGCTAAGAGAATCACGTTCCGTACTCACAAGGCATCAATCAGCTGTTCCGCAGTCAATGCAGATGGTAAATCATTCTTATTGCCCAGTACGAGTACTGGGATGTTTGCTAACTGCGGCTTGTCCAGCAGATTTTTGAGTTCTGTATGCGCTGCCGGTATTTTATCGTGATCCGCTGCATCTACTACAAATCTATGCCGCACATAGAGAAAAGAAAAATATCCGTCAAGTATCTATACGATAATGTACAGCAATACAGCATTCAAAACCTACACTATGGCGTTTACACCACGGCAATATCTCTCCCACATGCTTCGGAAACGGGGTTGACCTCCAATATCCCAGAGCTTCATGGTGACATTG
Source organism: Rhizomucor miehei CAU432 (assembly GCA_000611695.1). Lineage (NCBI taxonomy): Eukaryota > Fungi > Mucoromycota > Mucoromycetes > Mucorales > Lichtheimiaceae > Rhizomucor > Rhizomucor miehei. Next base: position 125,958 of record KK100185.1, on the reverse strand, counting down.
CCCTTCGTAACTTTGCGCATATTGAATCCAATTGTTGGAATAGAGTCCTCAATGAACTGTCCAGACTATAAAAAGGAAGAGAAAGAAAACTAGTGAGTTTTACAAAGCCCTTTTCATACGCACACACACACAAAGGTTACGCCATGTGCCCGCACGATCCTTGCTCTCCCGCGAGATAAGAGTAGAAAGGGATCGAGTGCACAGCAATGGCAGCCAACCAATTTCAGCCGCCTTAACGAGTTTTCAACATACAGCGATAACGTTCACGAGGGTCGTCTTGCCGCTGTTTTGGAGACCCACTAGGGTGAGCTCCATTTCGGTCTGTAAGGACGACAAACGTCAGAGGATCTACTCTTTTGCATAAACGTTGTCATGTTGCTTTACTTTGAAGAATAGGCTTCTTAGCCAGTCCAGAATAGCTTGTATGAATTGTGCCATTACGTTCGAATAAAAGAGAGGAAGGCAGGAAGGAAGGAAGAAAAAAACGCTGCAAGTCTTTCTGGAAAAAGAAGCTTCGATCCCGTTGCTGGGAGGAACCAGTGTCGTGTGTCACAAGGGAAAAAGAGAGATGTCCACCCCGTGCACTTGCCTTGGCTGCACAAGAAAAACTTTTTCCCCTTTTCTTTTTCTACTTGAAACCACTTGGATTTAGGCACTCGACAGACAACACTGTTCTTTGCGTTGCTAGCACATTGAAGAATAATACGAAGCTGTATTGCAATGGTTGTAAATCGTCTATATTTTTAAAACTTCAAACATTTCAGGCTAAAAGCAAGGTTTTTTTTCCTTGACATGAGCTTATACAAAACCTTTACCTAGTTTGGTTCCATCGAAGTTGTACATGCACCTTTCGATTCGGAAAAAGAAGATGGTAGAACAGGCTCTCTAGTGAGGACACTGAAGCCTTACCTGCATCTAGAGACCAGCATCGAGAACCTCTTCGATTCATATTGTTTTATGAGAGGAGCTACTACATTGTACGTATTTCTTCTGGAGAGTGGACAGTCAAAGTCAAAGATGCAAGATCATGCAAACAAGTTACGGCAATGAGACTTGTCGCGCTGTATGAAAACAGAGACGTAGGCTCAGTGACAGAGTTACATTAAAAAAAGGACCGATCTATAATGTGAAACTTGATCACCTCGAATGATCTTAAGTACGCTTATGAATAATATCTTTCTCTGTCGCTCCCGTGTAAACGCATGTGGGCTTAAAACTCGAAGATTGTATGAACGTCAAGGGAAAGAGCCAGAGAAAATAGAGTAATATACCTTACACTTCTTCCAGCCTGTCAAATAGATTCAGTATCTTGTCAGAATACACTTTTCTTGTGCACTGATGAGAGTATAAGAATCCAGGAGATAGAGACCCAAATATTTTTTTTATTTTACGTCTATTTTTCGGGTCCTCCCATGGCAACGGCGGCATGAAAAAAAAGTTGCACTTGAATTCAGAAGGCAGCTTCTGACTTTTCTTTCTCTTTTTCCATCGTTATTGGTTAACACACACACACACCCTTTGTACACACACTATGAGTAAAGCACAGAAAGAACAAGACGACGAACGCAAAGATACACCAGTCGCACCCCCAGTCCCTCCTCCAACACCTCCACAATCATCGCGCAATCCGTCTTCGTTGTTATCGCCCTGGTGGTCAGCGGAACCGCCACCGGAAAGGCCATCAGATGCCAAAAAGGATCACTATGTCTTTATGAACTTCTCAGTGACGACATCAGCAAAGAAACCTGGAACAGAGGGCAAAACACCTGAAGACCAAGTCGTACTGACCAAAGAAAACTGCTTCATGCTCGCCAAAAAAGAGGCACTGCAGAATCAACCTGACGATGCACCAGCAAACAGTCCATACATTGGCACATCGGATTGCCGAATGATTTGCTTTTTGCGCGAGAGCGAGCATTTGCTAAAGCTGCGAGAAGCTGAACAGAGGTCGATTTGGAACCCTTTCCGCGGCACTTGGTTGGTAGTAGCAACGACCCGGCAACGGTGTATGGAGCATAGCTTCAGTGATGACAGTAAGTATATAGAGAATTCAGTCTTGAAGTTCCATTGTTTATAGGAAAACGATGGCTAACGCAATGCCTCTCTTCTTTTCTTCCGTAGAACGATTTCCCAAAAAGCATAATTAGTAAGTTTTTTTTACTAGTTCCCATCTCTTTTATTCTTTCGATTTAGATGGCATTAACCATTCAATTATTTTTTCCTCAGTCCTGATTACTACACAGTAGATCTGGGCGAAATGCTGAGTGGATCTGGAGAAGATAGTATGTGAGATGTTAAAAAGTATAAGGGAAGGAGCTAGACTATATAGGGTACTTACCGACCTTTGGTTTTACTAGTGAAACGAATAGTCGCCAAAAGCTTCACTCCGATGCAAGAACTTACCAGGCGATACATTGAATCATGGAAAGATGGAACGCAAGCAGCTTTCTTTTCACGGTTTTGGGAAAGCGCAAAACGAGGAGATGCTTTCCGTCTAGTGCGGGACAATAGTCGGCGGCTATTCAACGCTGTAGTCGGCGATGATGACAAGGACTCGAATCAAGACAACAAGAGAAAATAGTAGATTCACCGCACACACATAAACACACTCATGCGCGCGCGCTCTCACACACTCTCACCCCACAACGATATATTTTCGTTTGTACAAATTCCATCGTTACCTCTCTCTTTCTCTTTCTCTTTCTCTCTGTTTTTCTTCTCGTATCACACACGAAAAAAGCATACCCATAATTTCCCTTTTGTTTATTGTATCCAGTAAAGAGAACCAACACCAACGGGGCTCGTCAGTGGATACAAGCACCAGAAAAACAACACTGCGCCTGCAACGTAGGCGGACCAAATGACTGGGAAATCGGGAAATCAGCTAGACTGTTTTCTTTTTTCTCACATGATGGTACCGAATTCTGTCTGGGGGATACTTACCTTTTCGTTCAGTTGGTTTGCGATCTCCAATATCTTCTACTCGAGGAAAGCCCATCAAATTGCAGAAAACATGGCACAAGATGGGTGACCATACATTTGCTGTGCGCAGAAACACAAAACTAACGAACCAGCCAAAGACTGTTGTGTAAACGAACTGAAATGCTTTGTCGCATATTTCTATTAGTCTCTTGCATGTGATGGGAGGAAGAAGGTGGCATGATTCCTTTCTTTTTACCTGTGTTGAAGACCGCCATTTTTAGTGCACGTTTGTTAGCACCATATTGGCGGTAATTTTCTACAATGTGATGCAGATGTGCTGTTTGTAGCAAAAAAAATTAGGGCTGTCTTTTTATCTTTCAGTGGACTTTCCTAAAAGTACTTGCCTAATCCAAAGTACATTGGAGAAACGAAGATAAGATATGACTTCGAGAAGCGGGCGTAATAAAGCACTGATATGACACATGCTCTAAACACAAACTCTTCGGTAACAGGTGCCTATTTGGGTCGTGATCTTTCATTAATCTTCTTTGCATAATAGATACCACTGAAAAGGTCAAAGCTCTACTTGCAACGACAAAATTTCGTTGTCCCATCAAGGAAGTAAACACCTGGATGGCATCTCTGTGAAAATTGAAACCGGATTGGAATAGAAGCGAATGTTCGTAACCTCGCTGCACGAGCGGTCCAAAGAATAGGATGATTGTCAGCAGTAAAGGGCCCAATGTGCCTGTAATTGGATGGGGAGGTAAGATACCCAGCAAACTGAGGAAGGAATGCTATATTTTGATCGTTCCCAAATTTAGGATACATCCCATCCAAGCCTCTGATAAGAAGGTTACAAGTGGCTCTTACTTGACGCTGTTTGGGTATGATCAGCCATACAATGAAAAGAATGACGATGCTGGCTACTGCTACTGATCGAATGCGGGCCTTGATGACTTGGGGATGATCTCGGGAAAGCTTGAGTACGTCAGGGGAACGAAAGACATAAAAGCCCGCAACGTAAAGGAATGCAAATGTCGAGCAGGCAATGTGTGCAACGACAGGGTCGACAGAGTCGGCACCTGTCAATGCCATGCTTGGTTACAACGGAAGGAAGAGGTTGCCAAAGTCGGAAACACGAAGTTGCCAAATGCGTGTGTTTCCGTTCAGGAGCAAATGCTTATTTATATCTCATCAAAAGGATTGGATTGTTAACCTGGTTTTATATTGCGAGCATTTGTACAAGTATTAAATACTGCGCGCGCGTATACGTGTGCATTGGGAGCAAATCCTGTTGGTCGTGACGTCTTGGCAACCATTCCTGATACAATATAACATTGTACTGTTTATTGACGAATGCTTTGCATGATTGAGAACACATTTTGCGCTAGCTACTATATCTATTTAACGCGATCGTAAAATCAAAATGGCGTTAGCTAAAGGAAATATTCTGCGTTTTGAGTCATTTTGCTTACCCAGCAGCCAGCAGCCAGCAGCCAAATGTGTCCACAACATTGCAAAGTATTCTTCAATTAGTATCCGTCACTAAATCTATTGTATGTAATCGAACTTACCGCGAATGCATTTGATTCATGCGAACACAGGCTGCAGGATGCAAGTGCGGGCACTAAAAGCATATCTTCCTTATCGAAGCAACCTGAAGCTAAAAGGAGTGTGTGCTTACCTTTTGGAAGCGGCAGAGCAGAAACAAAAACAGTATTTTAAGGCCACAGCATCGTGGCAGATTGGCTCCTTTTTCTTTGGGAGGGTGTGAGGTACCGCGCGGTTGTGAACAAAAAGAGAGAGCCGTCATCCAGGGTACGTAGTCGGGTGGAGCTGAGCATACTTGGATGAAAACCTGAAGCTAAATGGATTGTTTATTTGAAGTTTGTGAACGTATTGCCATTAGCACACCCGCTCACTTTTCACCTAGTCCAGTACATTGTGCAGCAGGGAGCTTGATAAGAGAAAAGCACATAAGTGGATATACTGTAAAAAACTGGATAGGGCAGCATATTTCGAGATGAATTTGGATTTGAGATGCATGAGGATAGTACTGACCACGAAATAACTTACCATTTAAACCAATGTTTCTTGAGAGGGAATTAGCTACTCAGTCAACGACTTAACAGAGGTCGTACTTGGTGCGGGAAGCTTCACCCAAATCTGAAGAGCAGAATAGGAGTTATTAAGCTATTCTTTATGGAATCTATAAATGCGAGCAAATCGTTTGTAGAGGACATTAACAACGCATACGGGACGCTATTTACTTGCGAAGAACGCATGCGTCTAAAGAGCAACGCAAACGACTATCCGTCAGATCAAAGAAATTCAGAACGTGAAGGCGCAAGTTGCCGACATCCTTCTATATATACAAGTAACAAGAGAGTGTGCGGTCATCGTTATATGGGTACAATATCATCGATCATATCTCCTGTGGATGTCTCTGAATACAAACAAGCATCTTTCAAGCTGAGTTGAAGAAGCATACGACAGTACATACGAGTAAGATAAACACCTTTTGTAATTGCTAGTATCTACGATGCCTAGCACTATCCTTGATGTACGCGCAGACAGCTTTGCAGAAATAGCGGGAAGGAAAGAAAGAATCCAAATCTTTCGTCATCCGTTTCAGATTGGAAGAGATGCATAAACACAAGCCTTTTTACGCAGAAGCTCTTGAACACTTCCAAAAAGCGGACCACTTAAAATGTAAATTGGTGTACGGTACCGTCGTAAAATATAGTTTCCATAAGCGCATACCTATATTGAAAAATTGGCGCAAATAGTTTTCATCAAAACGCAAAGCTGATGGAAAAATCCAGTATGCATGTTGCCAAGTCGCCGACATGACGGACGTAAGCTAGGCTAAATCATTCATCCGTGGTACTTAAGGTTTTGGGGGGTCATGCGGCAACCTCAATGCGTGCGAGTCCAGAAAAGATCACAGAATTGACCGGACAGAGATATCCATAGCACAGAAGCATACAGAATCTGCATGTACGATGGGATCGTACACGCAATTGTTTATATGCCAATCGGCGGGTGTGGGAGACTGAAACATGATGCTCTCTGACTCAACCACAAGAAAAAGGATGGAGCTGCTCGAAACAATGCGGTGTTGTCAAGCCCCGATTGCCCGCATCAACCATTTCTCCATGTACAACTTATTAATAACAACGCGCTATTTTATTCCTTGGGAATTGAGAAGGACAAAATGCGCCGAGAAAAAGAGAATCAAATGACCCCCTTCCTATCAGCGTGAACGCTTATGTGATGTGAGAACAACATCTGTGCAGCGTTGGGATCTACAGCTACTAATTCTATGTCCGAAAGGGACCTATTTTCAATTCTCACAGACCGCTGCCATCATTCGTTTTCTCTCCTCCCACCGTCTTTATCCTGTCTCCACCATTGCCATGACAGTGTAGGTAGAAAATGAGAAAAATGTTCAAGGATGACAATAATAGTCGCTAACAAGCGAGTTATCCTAGAAACCAGCCTATTCCTCAACAACGAGAACCCGATCGATACGCCATCTATGTGCGATCCAAGCGACAAATTGTTCTTTCTGGAACAGAAACAGAGGAAGAGGCACGGCAAGCCGAAAAAGTGCCAGTCTACATCCCACGGTTGCCAACTTTTAACAGTTTTCATGAGCAACGTACTGTAATGAAACAAAAGTTGGCTGCTGGATTCCGTCTATTCGCAAAGTTTGGATGGGACGAAGGTAAAAAGGAAGAAAACCAAGTAGAGCGATCTTGAGTGCAAACGTTGACAGAATGCAGGTGTTGCCGGCCACATGACGTTCCGCGATCCCGAGTACCCAGATCTCTTTTGGGTGAATGCTCTCGGCCAATACTTTGGTCACATCAAAGCCAGCGATCTCATTCTCGTTGACCACGAGGGAAAGATCGTACGCGGTAACCGACTCGTAAACAAGGCTGCCTTTATGATCCACGGAGCTATCCATCAAGCTCGCTCTGACGTGATCTGTGCTGTTCACACGCAAGTATTTTTACATTGGCGCGCACCTATCTTTTTGTGCGTTTCATTCCGTTTCTAAGTGCAATTCTTTTTCTTTATAGCCACTCTATGTACGGCCGCACCTTCTCTTCACTCGGTCGTCCGTTGCTGCCCATCTCTCAAGACTCTTGCGCCTTCTACGGCGCACATGCTGTTTACAATGATTTCGGAGGCGTCGTGTACACACCCGAAGAAGGCGAAAGACTGGTCAAAGCTCTCGGTAATTCAAAGGCCATCATTTTGCAGAACCATGGTCTCTTGACCACCGGCAAGACTGTTGACGAGGCTATTTGGTGGTTCATTTCCATGGAGCGTTGTTGTCAGGCACAACTTCTCGCCGAGGCAGCCTGCCCCAACGGTTACAAGGATCTAGTCTTGATTTCTGACGAGGTTGCCAAGGGCGTGTACAATAACATTGGCGATGCTCAAGCTGGTTACATGCAATTCCAGCCCATGTATGATATGATTGTCAAGGAGCAGCCCGATTTACTCGAATAAGATATTTGTTGAAAACAAAAATAAAGGAGCAGATTTTTACAAAAAGCAAAAAAAGAGAGAAAAATATACACAAGGATCAAGATCTAATTTAGCAAATTATGAATCTGCATGACTTGCGACGGAGATGATGAGGATGGTATCGATGGGGGAGCGACGCTTGTGTGTGATGGGGTGGATGCACAAGAAGTAGAAGTAGAAAATAACGGTATTGATGATGCAGACAGTGGTTGCTGAGGTGGTTTGCCATGTTCCTCAGGTGGATTAGTAGTTTTAAATGTATAGTGCAAGTTTCGCAGCTGCTGCAGCTGCTGGTATTCAGAAGCAATGAATAGGGGAGAATGGGGATTACGGAGGTCGCACCGGACAGTCTCCGGGGAAGACGACGTATGATCATCCGTATCTGCTGCTTCTTCGTCTTTCTCGGGTTCTTTCGCTCTGATCTCCCGCGGCTGCTTATGTTGCACTGCAAGCGACGGCGTTGTGTTGATAAACGTGCCATTCCTGAATCTCGCCTTGTACTCTGGATCAACGGTCCAATATCCACCTTTACCACGACCTTCAACTCGTGGTTCCTTTTTGAAGCATTTGTTGAGCGACAGATTATGACGTATTGTATTCTAACAACCATTGCAGCTACGTTAATCTCGCGCGGGACAGGGGGAGGGGTTGCGATAAGCAAATAATAGTCAATAATACCTGCCAACCCGTATCACTCGCATCATACAGGGCCGGATATTTGTTCATTATCCATTTGTATATCTCTCTCAGCGTCATTCGCTCGTTTTCAGACTCGAGAATAGCTTGTGCAATGAGGGCAGAGTAAGAAAAGGGTGGCCGCCGCCGTCTTCGGGGAGGTTTGATTGCACCTGGAGCGACTGGTATAAACGACTCTGAGACAATATGCTGCTGCAGTTGCTGCTGTTGAGCTTCAGATCTGTACTGCTTCACAGAAGCGACAATGCGAGGATGCCGCAATGCAACAGGGATCGGCGGTGGATACTCGATTCCAGACGCACGACGAGGAGAAGGTTGATTTTCGTACGGTCGAATGTTGGGATGGGCGTTACTGCCAGAGGCTATATCGTCTGATTGTGACATTGAACGTATTTACAAAAGGTAAAGGGACATTGCCGCGCATAAGCTATTCACTAGATATACAAAGAACGAAAAAAGAAAGAGGTAGGGAGATGTGGCAACAAGTTATCCGCTGTGATCTTTTTGAAATGCCGGTTTACTTTTTTTACTTCACAAGAGCCGAGCTTTCAAACTCTAAAGACCTACCAAACTAGGAATGGGAATAGGTAATCGAGATCGGATACTGTAGGTGTGCTTGATTACCACAGACAACCCTTTCACCTTGCCGCTGTCCGCAAGCCTGTTTCTACATGAACGGAGAATGCTCTCAGACACATTTCTGTACTGTGATCTACAGTCTACGAAAGTTACCAAAGCTGAAGCTGCTTCTATTGCATTGATGATGGTGGATCTGCGCTTTAACCCAAAAAAGGGAGCCTATCTGAGACACGTATGTTCCGCTATCATGATGCTTATCATTGCAAAATGGTGCGATACAAAGCATAAATCGTGATTAGTTGCTTCAAATGCAGTAAAATACTGATTGCATCCTTCATTGCGCTATAACAAACAAACCTTATAAAGTGTAAGAAATCTGTTGCACAAGTTTTATCTCTATTCATTTTTGCCACAGTGCATCATGTTCATCTAGAGATATATAGTGAAATTTGTAACAAACAAACATAAATAGATTTTGTTTGTTATCTTTACTCGTTTTATCTCTCTTATGCGTAGTGGTGCAAGCAAAAAGCTATGGTTCGCTCAGCAAACGTATACGTTTTCAGTATTGCATCCATGCAAAACTGTGCAGTGCATACTTTTGTAATGCACTTTCTCCTAAAGTCCAAGAGCCCAATGGCCCAATGGCGGCCATTTTTGGCAAGTAGGAACAAAAGGGCTTAGCACGCTTTTGGGAATTTTTGTGCACCCGGCCGGTTACTGGCTTCTTTGATACCACAGCTCGACGCATAAGACCACCCAAGGCCTAATTGCAATGTCAAAGAATGAAGACGCTATAGAGCGTACGCCTGAATACGAAGCTTTTATTCAGGATCTCAGAGAATTCCACCGACAGAAGGGGTACATTGGAGATTGGACCGCAGTGAAAGAACACAAATCAGGACTTACGCCATACATTAGGACTTCTCTACAAGCTGAACCGGTTCTCGGTCGTAAACGACTGGACTTGCTTAAATTCTACAAACTTGTCCTTGCCGCTGGCGGTTTCGAACAGGTCTAAAACATTCTCTTGAGGTAGAGAGCGCGCAGGAAGAACGTTGTTCCTGACTACACGAATCTTTTTAGGTGACCAAGAAACGAGGTTGGAAGCAAATAGGCGAAAACTTTCGATTACCAAGCACATGTACCAACAGTGCCTATATTCTGAAGGGCTTATACATACGTAATCTAGTGAGTACCGTCGAATACTCGAAAAGTCCTATTTGTTACTGACATCTTTATTCCACATAGCTTGGTTATGAGGAAGAAAGAGTGTGGGGAAGGACCTGGGTACCACCACCTGAACTACGCGGTCCAGTAAGTACACCAACGCATGCGCCTTTACGGTTTAAAGATGGCTTACGAGTACCTTTTTTAATAGAAAGCTCATAAAGCGTCCACGTTGGCAGGCAGTACTTTTAAAAAATCAAGTAAAAAAGGGACATCAGATGGAGAAACTCGACTCGAATAACCTTTGATGGTGCTTTATAGGCAGCACAGCAGACATGGACAAGATATCCAGAGAGCTTATAACAACCTTGTTTTCTCCTATAGCTCCTGATCCAAAAGCCAAGTTGTCATCCCCATTTTCTGTTGACGACATTATACCCGCAGCTCCAACATTGCCGTCGACCGATAGTAAAATGACACATAATTGCCCGATATCCGAACTCCATCATCAAACCCAACCATCTGACCACGTGCACGCAACAGAAGCATTGCAGGATTGCGCTCAAGGTAGGTCGATTCAAGAAAAGAAGAATGAGCAAGAGCAGTTTATATTAAACGAGCGTGAAGCCCAAGATTTCGATGATCAAGTCAAGCAACGTGTTATGCTGTGCTTGCGATCCCAAAATCAGGCCGATATCGAGTGGGCTATCAATAAGATTGTCATCATCTCCTTTGAGAGCCCAAAGAAGTTGCGACTCGATAACACTCCTGGTCTTTTGGATTTGCTCTTGGACATTGCAACCGGCTTCCTCCAGCATTTCTGCGAAGGTTCACCAAATTATGACCGTTTATTCGAACCAACACTCAAGGTATTGCACATTCTACGAAACTTTTCGTTCTTAAACATCAATGCACGGATGCTGGCGTCGAACAAGAGAATGAAGGACATGTTATTTAAGACATTGAACCTTTCTACTTGCTCACAGCTCACAGAAATGGCACGGCACTGCATCGATATCCTCGAGAATTTGGCAGGACACATTGAGCTTGTCAGTCCGTTTGACGATTGTCTCGTATGCCTAGCCAGCCTCTTGTACACGGACGAACGATACTTGTTGCTCGGCACTATCCGAATGCTCACTTTGCTTGTCTCCAAAGTCAACAATCAACCGTTTCTAATGACTGGATGCGAGCATACGTTACCTCGGGTCACCCTGCTATTGCTAACACAGGACGAAGAACTCGTTGGTACATCGTTGGAATATCTCTATGTGTACGTCCGACTTTTCCCGCACTTCCGCTACCAGTTATTGTCGGCGCAACATGGTGCTTTCATTGGCATCCTCGCTTCGCTGTTACTCGCAAAATCACGCTACTTTTGCCCAAAAATCATAAAGCGGATTGAAGACGGTGCTACTCCATCACCGAAAGCGGAAATCGACCTTCACGCTGCGTTACCTTGTGTACCCAATCTGACACTGTATCAGCAGCTGGATGAGCCCTATCGCTGCCTTGGATGGTAAGTAAAGTCAATGGTACGCATTACTTTCGGACTGCTAACATATTGTATACAATCTGTAGGCTCAAGGACAAATTTGAACCATCGGATCCCAGCAGTGTCCTTTCCCTGGATGACATGTACCTCTTGTACGAGATGCGCTTTGGAAAGGAAAGGGCGCTCAAGATGAAGGAGTTTTACACTGTGTTGAAGATTGCTTTTCCAAGCGTCACGTCGCCTGATGCATCTTCGGGTCCAGTGTTGGAAGGCATTTCTATACGGGGAATTCAAATCAGAATGAGTATTCTTCAGGATGGTAAGAATAGAGGTCATAAAATGCAAACAAACACACAGATTAGGCATTTTGGCTAAAAAGTATTTTATTGTGCACAGGGGCTGAGTTACTTTGTCAATGGACAGGTTGCACTCAAACTTTTCAAGATGAAGGTATGCTGGAGCAGCATGTCATGAGCGACCATGTGCGCGATAAACCGTCAGACGCAATGTCTTGCCTGTGGACAGACTGTGGAAGACCACACTTTAACGATCAGAAGGATATGATGCAGCATGTAAGAACCCATTTTAACGGGGCAACGTCGTGCGACGTTCATGCAGTAGCCACGTCAGTGACAGCAGCGACGTCATCCATTGATGATTCTGAAATCACCGGCACTGCATTAGCCTCTGCTTACCTGCTGAGACAACTGGCCAAAGATCCTCAGAGTCATGAATACTTTAAGCCTTTCGAGATGGAGCTTTTAATTGCCGCCAAACGAAGACCAAACCTAGCACCGCACATTGAATCCATGTTTTCGCATTTCAACATGTCATGATAAATATTTTCTCTTTTTCTTTTCCATTCCTTTACCATCCCCCCATCTTTTGCTTTTCCCCTTTTCTTTCTGTAGATAGCGCGGCACCCAAAAATCCTCTACTTCTTATTATTTGCTTTTTTATGCACCAAAGAGAAAAAAAGAAAGAGTATGAACATTTGTGAACGTTGCGGCAAAATGTCACTGTGCAGGGTGTGCTCTCTTTTTGTACGACCTTACCCCCCAAGTAGTACCAGAGTTGAGCAAAGAGAGAAAACGAACAACTCGAAACACCACTTCTGTTCTTTTTTTTCCCTCTTCAGCAAAAGCTTGGGACCTGAAAAGTTAGAAAGAATTATTCCGACCTACTTTGATATATTCTTGCAACTAGCTACGCCATCGCAGGAACATGTCAAGGCAGTTGGTCGTTAACACGCAGGTCGATCGCTCGTACCCTCGCTCAGCAAAGTGGCAGCCCTCGCCCGAAACGAGTGCAGCAATAAGAGAGGAAGACGACGTTCCCCTAGCAACAAAACAGCAACACCGCACTAGCACGGTTTACGAAGAAGACGAAGAGGAAGAAGAAGAGGAGGAGGAGGAAGACGAGGAAGATGAGTTGGATGAGGACGACGATTCCACTTTTACGTCGTCGCCCAGCATACCAGACGAGAATATCAACTTCGATCTCGTTTACGCGTTACACACCTTTGTCGCCACGGTTGAAGGCCAGGCATCCGTTGTCAAGGGCGACGCCCTGACACTCCTAGACGATTCCAACTCTTACTGGTGGCTCGTCAGTGTACTCAAAACATCAGAAGTTGGATATATTCCTGCAGAAAACATTGAGGCAAGCTATTTTTTTTCTATTGAGAAATATGAAAGGAAATTAGAGAAACATCTTTATTTATTGTTATTTTTTAATATGCAGACGCCTTTTGAACGCTTGGCACGATTAAACAAACATCGCAATGCAGAGGTAAAGGATGAAAAAAAATAAGAAGCAAAGT
>KK100185.1:75780-110677 GCA_000611695.1 Rhizomucor miehei CAU432 | reverse complement strand
TTCTGTGCCCTTGTCCCAACGTAATACAACAGCCCCGATAACACTCCCACCATCTGCCGTCGACGATGAGAAGAAGAACGGTATATGGAGACTATTCTCACGAAACAAAAAAGATAACACCCGTACGAGCACAGAAGACACCGACTCTGGATCGATATCGTCCATGGCATCCTCGGTCTTGAGCGAAGATAAGACTAAACCACGGGAGCCAAACAGAAGCACCAGCAACACATCCAATCTTACTGTACTTCGCGTATTTGCCGGCAACATCAATGTCGGTGCAATGTATCATTCGCTCCTTGTTGACGAGAATACCAGCGCGGAACAGCTACTCGTGCAGGCCATGGGTCGATTCCATATTGCGCAGATTGAAGACAAGGCTGCAGGTCGTCATTCACGCACAATTACGCCGACTGGTGGAAGTGGTGTTGAATATTATTTAACTGTCAAAGCTATGAACGGAGGTAAACAAACGTCGTACATTAAATGATATAACTTAACTGAGTTATATATAATATGAACTGTTTATTAATTCATGCTTGTCCTCCTCCTCCCCCCAAAAAAAATTATAGATGAAATTACATTGGCGCCTCAAGATAAACCATTAGCAATATTCCAGTCACTCACCGATCATCTCACCACACCAATGCCCTCCCTTACACATATCAAACAGTTCTCGCAGCAACTGTCGAAGGTAGACAATGGCAAGGCTGGAGCACTCAAGGTCCGTCAGCGTCACAAGGCACGATTAGGCGAGGATTCTGCTATACGATTCTATCTCCACAAACGAATTCGACGAGTTAATGAGCGAGCTGGTCTTGTGTACATCAAAATATCCCTCGAGACGGATGTAGCCGATAATCAAAAACCAACAACGAACCAACGGTCATCTGGATTCTCAGCAAAGACACTTCGAAGGAAAAAGATGCCAGCGAATGATGTACCGAACGCAAGTATTCAAAAACTGATTGCGGTCTCCGCGAATATATGTATTGCGGAACTGCTAGACACAGCCTTAGAGAAATTCCACATTACACCTAACGAGGGTGATCACTATCGTCTCAGTGTGGTTCCTGCAAACCGGAGGACAGGTTAGTACTAGCCACACGATTTGGCCTAACATTTGTGCTTACCTATTGTGGTATGATATAGAGAAAGTACTTGGCGGAAATATAAAATTGATTGAAGTGCTGCATGACGACACGCCAGGATCACAAGCGGATGGCGAGAAGTTGTTTATTCTACGCAAAGTAGGAGGAGGAGGTTCTAGATCATCTTCCCGAGAAAGCCCGCGACCTTACTCGAGCAAAGTTGCACCGGAGCAACAACGCACGCACGGGAGCAAAACTATTGCACGCAAGAAGGTGGACCTGAAAAACCTGGTACCGGCCGCGCACCCTGCAGCGATAACAGTGCCCATCGTTGATGTCAAAATAGAAGCAGCTCTGCGACGACTCGATCAAGCATTGGTGTCACTCGTCAAACGAGACAAGCAAGACGGTCCGGATCAAAAGAACATGATTCCTGCCATGGCGGTCGCTCGAAACAGTGATCAAGGAGTGGATATTTTCATGCAGCGTGGTATCCTTTGCAGCAAGCCATTGTCTCGCAACCAGATCCAATATTCCTTGCTGGCATTTGTGGATGGCGGCAACAGTAAGCGCCAGCTGGTGACACAGAAAGTGCTCCAGTCCAACGCAATACCTAGTGTTTCTCGAGGCAATGTCTCGGAAGCGGATATGGTCACCATTGTCGAATATGGCAAGTCATTCCTTGAAGCTCAAGAAAAGAAGAATGGTCGGAAAGGCGCTGCAACCAACGGCACACCTGCATTTTTGCTATCCAGTGATATCTTGGATTCTTCTGGAGAACAAGCATCAAGTCTGGAAGATTTGGATAAGGTAAACGTTTCTAGTTGTTGGCTTTCCAGAAAAAGACACTCAATTGTAGTATATATATTTTCTAAAGGAATTTCAACGTATCATTGCTGCGCATGCTTTTTGAACAAACAACATTTGTCTCTATTGTATAACGCAAACCTGCTTACGACAAACTACATTATTCCATCCGCGTTTCTTATCGTTTTTGTATCACCTCCTGTTTCACGCCCCTCACCGTGCGCAATCCTGGTCCAAACATTCAACAAAACTCACACAAATTTCCTTTTGCCCAATCGCATAAAGAAACAAAACATGAAGCATCGCATGCCCACCGCACGTTGTAAACAAAGAAAGACTTAGCAGACAGATATCCAGCATCGGACAGATTTCAAGATACACCAGAAAGACTTGTCTCTCTCCTAAACTATTATTCCCCTCACCTTCCCCTTCTCCCCACCCCCAAAATTGCCATCATATATATATATACATATATTTATATATCCATTTTCTATTATGTATCCCAACATGTCACAGTATACATTCAAAGTTTTGAACTTGAAAAATAACAGGTCAACAGAGACTACGTATATATATTTATATATATGTATGTATATATATATATATATATATATAAAGCTGATGTGGAGAGATATAAGTTACCTGTGTGTGACAGTATATGTATATATTCTACTTTAGATGGCAACGTTGCCGGTAGCTGCAAAGACAAAGAAGAGAACCCAAGCGCAAATGAAGAAGAAAATAAAGACACCGACGTAGAAGTAGTTGAGGCGTGTAGTAAGAGTGTTGTGCAAAGAATCCAGGCCTTGCTTTGTGAGCATGAGCTCCTTGTTGTTGATTTCCTGCATGCGTGCCTCGCGTTTCTTGCGACCGACTTGCAACAATCCCTTGAGGTACTTGTGTTGAGTGAAAAGAAGTAGCAAAATAAGCAAGAATCCGACGCCTGCCAGTACAATGAATACGAGCATCACATCTATACACACACAAATTAAATAAGGTCTCCATTTGTTTTATATACGGTTAACTAGATCGCAACTGTATACTTACTGTTGTATCGCTGGCCAGCAGTGTGGTCTTGTACAATACCCACAATGATTTCCAAGATAGAAGTGCCGATATTGTTTGAAGCCTTGTAGATACCAAGACCAGTACCAATGTAGTCAGAAGGCAAGATCATACCAATGGATGTGATCATGGCGATAGGACCGAATGCCAAAGAGAAACTGTACAGAACCATGCCTACAAGCGGCTCAACCAGGGTCCAGCCCAACAATCCACAGCTAATGATAAAGAGCACGGCAGACAAGAGCACTAAAAGTAAAGAGACAGAAGACATACAGCGTTAGAAGAAAGAGCGGGCTAAAGGTCGCATTTCGTCGATGAAGATACTTGCAAATGATGACACGATTGCCGAAGAGGTCGAGGAAGAAACCAAGCACAGGCGTGACAACGATCGGTACAGCTTGCGAAGCACTGGACTTGTATGCAGCCAATTTCTGCGTCGACCCAAAGTGGATCTGGACAAGTTCGGTGGCCACTGATTGATGTACAGACCAGACAGCCGCAAACAAAAATTCGATCAAAATAATGTGCCAGAAATATACAGGAAACTTAAGCACGGATCGAACGTGCACGGTCTTTTTGGCCTTGATGCGCATGATTTCAGACTTGGTGAGCACAGCGCCTTGCAGATGCTTGAGAACGAATGCGTAAATGATGTTCATAATAATTGAGAAACCACACAAGATAAACGCTAGCCAGAATGCCCAGACCCAGTCGTTCATGCGGTCACCGATCGGGACACTAACCAGAGTGCCCAAGAATGTGGAAAGACGGCTGATGGAAAGCTGCATGCCGATAGCCAAGGCTAGATATTTAGTACGGAACCATTTTGACAACAGAGATTCTTGCATCGTCACGATAAGGCCACTGCCAATACCAAACACGACTTGTGATACGATCATGAGAGGGAACGACTCGACTTTGGCGGCTACGGCTGTCAGCAAGCTTCCAAGGGCAATCATCAAGTTGATCACAATTGTGCCCCACACAGTGCCAAATGTATCAATGAAGAAACCGCCGAGGATTGGAAATACCGTATTGATAATCGACACTGCAGAGGATAGAACGCCGTATCGAGTATTTTCAATGTGAAGATGCTATATATAGATTGATGGATTGAATAAGCATAAGATGTTCTGAAAAATTTTTTCTTCCTCCCACTTGCCTCCTTTACAGAAGATTTCATTGCACCTAGAGCAGCACCTGAAAAGTGTGATCCAACTGTAAAAAGGATACGTAAGTTAGTATGCTATACTTGATAGCTTCAATGGGAATTCCTTTTTTTTACCTGGAAGCATGAGTGCAGTAACCAAGGCAATGACCTTGTACTGCCATGGTGCGTCCGCAAGCGCTGCATCGCTTTCATGCAAACCCGTTTTGTTTTCGTTGCCGCCACCATATTCATCGTGCACTTCTTCTTTCGACGACACGATCTGCTCTTTACTCCAAGAGTCGTTGTCGGCACCTGCCTGTGTTTTGTGATCCGTGGACATTTACAGACGAAAGAGAGAGAAAGAAACTCTGATCATGTGTGTGGACTAGTAAAAGAAAAAGATCATTTTTATACCATCTGGTGTGGATGGGTTACAACTTCTTTTTTTCTTTCTTTTTTGAATTTTAAGAAATTGCTATCAGATGTCCAGCTTTTTGTGGGTGTATGTCCAGCGTATCAGATCACACGAGCATCTCTCACTATAGATGGGAGGAAAAACAAGATCCATTGAGTTTTGATGTCAGGTCTATAGATCAGTGAAATACAAGAATGCATTCTTTAGGAGGTTCAGGAAACGCGTACACATCATTGAATTCAACATTTGATGCATTGGATCGTTTTTTCGATTTCATTTTTTTCTTGAGCCCTTTTTTTTCTTCATGTAACAGTTTCAATTTTACCGCTTGTGGGCAAACACGTTCAAGCTTCTCGATGTTCTTTATTGCCGGATTCAGGTTACACAGCATATGCTTCCAGATCGACTGGATCATGAATTTGCTAGAGAATTGAGCGGGATTATCTGAAACCTGTATGGTTGTTTCCAAGTGTGTGTGGGGCGCTTTATTATTTATTGCCTTTCTAAAGTAATTCCAAGTAAAGGAAGCAATATCACGTTGTCACAGGGAAAAAGTGATGAGAAAGAGGATGCAGCATGCAGAACGTTAATCTTGCATCGTCACCAGACCTGCGGAATCAAATCAATCTAGTATCTTACAAGATGCTCCGTTTTTTGGGCACAAGCAAAAGACATTTCTCCGCTGATCAGGGCTCAAAAGCTCAGAACTGGTCTCTCCTCGTAACAAAGTTGTTGCTTTACAACATACTCACGAACGTCAATCAAGTACTATAGCCAGCAATGATTTATATTATCCGACATACTCTACATTGTATATACAATTCAGTACTTAAAGATTGGGTTCTTACAGCTGTGTCGCTTCATTGATTAATACTGCTTCACAGATTGCCGAAATTGCTCAAGTGTGTCCTGCCAAGTTATCCTTGGAGACATTATTCCCTGCAATTGAACAACACAGCGTATTCATGTTTTTATTTTTTTAATGAGTTATACCCAAGGCTTTTTCGTATCTACATATAGACCTCGGTAAAACGTTTAGTAGCAGCGATGACCGCTAGAGTTACGCCATCGTTCCTCTTGTATCTATATCATGTTCCAAGCTCCAAGCCGTGTACAGGGTACCTTTCAGACTCCAATTGATGAAAATACTAGGCTAAAGTAGGTACAAAGACTCATTGCATACCGAACAGAATAACCGCTCATCCAAGAGTCTTCCATTTTATATTTAGAATTCCAATCTCGAGTGAGAAAAAGGGGAGTAAATTCCAGATGTGAAGCAAGAAAACTATGCCTCTGGTGGAAAAACTTCTTCAACTACAGCTCCAGAAGTCTTGCTTTCAATAAACAGACTAAACTTTTCAATCTTGGAGACCAGTTCCTTCAGCGACATGCTTGCAGAGCTGCTGACCAAAGAATTGCCCTCGGTGACACTGACATAGTCAAAGACACCATTCAAACCAGTGTAACCATCCTTCCAAAAGTTGAGCTTGCCCGTATGCTTCATGCGAGCATAAACCTTGACATATGCACCTGCAATAGGCACTTGAGTGCTTTGCTCTGCTACTCGTACCATGCCAAAAGTTTCCACAAAGTGTACAAGCATCTTGTGTGAAAAGTGTGCCTTTCGACGGACAAGACTGCCGCCCGCCACTTCTACCATGATATCGCTGCATGCTAGTTCGGCGGGTATCTTGATTTTTGCCAAAGAGACGCCTAGCTTTCCAACTCCAATCACGTCAAAGTCGTCGCTGTCATCCTCTCCTTGACTATGCGTGCTGTCTTGCTTTTCAGACGATGCTGCTGCCAACGAATGCTTTTCCTCGAAGCTGGGTTTGATCCATCCGTAGTTCGTATCAAGCGATTTGCCGCTCATGAACGGATTGTTCGAAAACATGACTTCGACGTTCATCTTGTAATATCGAATTTGGACCTGATCCACATTGGCATACGTCAAATGCACGTAGTTATCCTTGATACCAAAGTCGAGCACCGCTTCGGAAAGCACTGAGCGTGCTTGCATGCGCTCGTCAGTCATGTCTTTCTTTGTCGCGTCTGTGCCACCTTGCTGACGTTTTTCCACCTCATCCAAAAAGTCCTTGATGCTTGTAAACATCTTGCGCCAGCGAAGCGAGCTGCAGTTGATGTGCTTTGTAACCAACTGTCGCGTGGCCTCGAGATCAATCAAGTGTGCGTTGTCTTGGATTTCTTCCATCTTGACGCGCGTTTGCAGGTACGCACCCAGATAGTCCATCTGAATTTGCTGTCCATTATCCGTATTTCCGGTAACAAAGCGCGATAGTCGGTCGTAAATTTTACGCGCCTCACTAATGCGATCTTGTGTTACGAGGTATGTCGCCAAAGTGAGTAGATCGGTAAAACCCGGCAAGGTTGACTTGCGCACAAGGTAGCTGAGGAATCGATCGTATTGGTCCTTGAATTGTTTGTTAAGAATTTCTCTTTTCTCGCCAACCGGATGTGCTAGTAAATTATTAGTTAGCCTCCCACACTAAATTTTGTATAGTCTATGTCGACCATTTACCTCGAGCATTTATGACAGGATAATAGTCGAGTATCTTCAGGTTGTTATTATCGAATGGAGCAATGTTTACAAGAGGAGTCTCGAGCACAGAGCCGCACTTGTACAAGAGATAATGAGCATCGTTCTGCAGTAGTTCGCGAACAGCAACCGGGAATTGGTGGTGCAAACCATACTGCCACATGCTCCAGCTGTAGAACTTGAGTTCTCGCAGCGTACCCAATAGTCTCAAGGCAAACTCTGGATTTGTCATACGCCATTCCAGCAGTGACAGATCCAATTTTGACAAGTCAGCTTCCCTGAGGTATTCCAGCACCCTTTCGTCAGATCCTTCACTGGCAACGGTCGACCAGGAAACCGATTTTGACTCTAGGTCAGCAACGGACGCAGGCTTCACTGTCAGACCCAAAGGATCGGTCTGTCCCAATATCTTGCTTGATTCCGATACCGTAACTGAAAGGTGCGTAAAATCTCCAACCTGAGGGAAATAGAAAGAACCAACTACTTCGTGCCATGTTGAATATGCAGCAATCTTGATGGTACGTGAGCGGCAATACGACGTCTGTCTTGTAGGAATAGAACCAGTTGGTACTTGCAGAGTTACTTCAACCGTACGAGTCTTTGGAGAAATATCTGTAGACACAAAAATGCATTTTAGTAATCCATCATGCACCTTAGAGAATCTAGTATGCACTTACTGCTCAAAGCCAGATGCCATCCATACTCTGTCAAAGGACGCATATCATTCCATTCGACCAAGTTCTGCTCTTCATCTTGACCTTGGGATTCTCCTCTCAAAAAGAATCCCTGGCCAATCAAAACGGATGGACTAGCGACGGGTGTAATTGGAAGACTCTGATGAAACAGAGTTGGGGATTTAGCATACATATGGTTGATATATATAGTTGTTGTCGTTTACCTCCAGCATTCTGTGGAATACGAGACACGGGCTGCCACTAACGATTTTCGCAGTTCCACTTTCAGGATCGGATTCCAGTTTGTACTTTGCATTAGCTTTAAATGGGATATCCAAAAGCGAAAGCACAAAGAGAATTGCTCGAAGGTTATGGGTAGAGTAGATAAAGTTCTATATACAAATGTCAGGACGTTAAGAAAAAGAAAGGGATCCTTGTATGATACTTACGCCAGAGAGAAAAGTGGAACTAGACTCAGAAGTTGCTAGGTAATCAAGTAGAAAAGCGGTTACTGGTTCATCGAAACCCATTGTATCATAATATCCGGTCTCGATGTACTCTGCTGTTGGCTTTACAAGTTCGTACGGCGTCTTTGGTTTAGAGCGTTTCTTCATAGCCTCTCGCATTTTTTTCTGTCTTTCTTCCATCTCTTCGTCGTCAACTGGACCCAATCCAGGCGATTCCATACCAAATTCCATGCCATCATCCTCCTCTTCTTGTATATCCGCTGCTACACGTACGGCAACTTCTGGTTCGGGCATGGCTGCAGCGGATTGCGCTGCCATACGGACTAGATCCGACAATGAAAAAAAGCAAGTCAGTATACAAGAATTAAAGCATAAAAAGAATGTGCTAGAAATACTTGCAATTCCTTGCTGCGGTTGAAGCCTGCTGCTGCTGCTGCTTGGAGTACGTCTGAGCACTTGCAAATTCAAATAATGCTCCTGCTGGAGCCGGTGCTGCTGATGGTGCGGGTGGACAGACAGCGATCTGAGGAGCTATATTGCTGAATGGCACGACATTGTTCCTTGCAACGTTGCAATGTGCCGACTCTTCCTTTCGAAGTGCCTTTCGTGCAAGCACCGTATCAAACTTGTTGTCCACCTCAGATTCTGACGGTGCAGAGTAGATATCCTTGAACGACTTTTTAACCACAGGAAGGACCTTGGGATCGCGTTTGGCCAGCAGAGCAAGCTCCAGGTTATCGAGTTTGCGGTAAAGATGTAAATTGCTCGAGTATTTTTGAAGATTTTCGTCGATCAGATAGTCATCCATAAATGTTTTGTGCAGTTTACACTGAATAAATACATACACCATACGTTAATAGATTGAATTGAGCCATTCAATGCTTTCTTTTACCTTGATATACGGCTTCACATGCTGGTCAAAGAAAACTGGGTCTTTATATTTCAGCCATAAATTCAATTCGTGGCAAGGTAGTTCTTGGTGCTTCTCAAGTTTCTTTTCAAGATCCATATCATGCCAGGTCTTGAGGAACTCAAACTTGCTAAGCTCTTCAGCGACGTAATCACTGGTGAGTAGTTTACACAAATCAAACACGGTCTCAAAGTTATCGACGACTTCCCACTCGTGTCGGCTTAGATCCAACGCTAGTGAGTTTGCTTCTGCCACAGGACCCAACTTAGCAATCGACTTGGAGCGTAAATAAGCTGCAGTGGGGTCTGGAACAGATTGACGCAGATCCACTCGTTTGGGAGCGACCGGATCCGAAAGCAAGAGCTGCCGAGAAATAGCTTGCTTGTCGTGACCGAAAACTGCTATTTGCAAAATGTTGCCTTCTCCGAGATCGTTGCGGTTGATAAGTATGCGACCATTCTCGTCAGGCCTGAGGCATAAAACAGGATTGTGGTGACTCAAGAATGCTAACATATTGCGGTTTTGTAAGTAAATAACATTTCACAAGAATAAATCATTTACCCACTTAAATCACTCCAATGCTCTTGATCAAAGTATTCGTTGATCCGTAGTAGCCGTTCGTGGATATCGCCTAGTTTTCTTGAAGCATACTCTTGCAGAACCCTGCTGCGTGTTTCGCTTTGAATCCATGGCCACCATCGGTTTCACGGTCCTTGGTATCAGTTTCTCCATTTTTCTTTTTTACAGAATGGTCAAATCAGTACATGGTCAGCTATAAGATCTCTGTTTCAGGTATACATACCTTGGGATACATTAACAGCGATGGTTTGTTCAGGGTGCTTCCAACCCATTTCTCCTGTCGTGATCTGTTTAAGATATAACACAGCTCTTCGCTTAGTTTTCGGCCACTCAGAAAATAGCATGCCGTCATTATGGGCGATTTCGAGTCGACGGGTAATTGGAAGCGGTTCCGCAAGAAGGATGGCTGCAGGATGCTAAATGCAGAGTTTGTCGATACAAACGTGCTTGAGGTAACGAGAGCCATCGTAGAATTGTTGGACCAGTTGGCGAGGTCCACAGCTACTGTGTCATCCGAGATATCAATTTGTTTGATATGCAGTGGTCGCTGAGTCACCAAACCAGAATTCTCTGTAAACATGATTTTGCCCAGAGTCCAGTTCTTGATAGGTGCTTCCTGCGCAACGGGCTGGTTAACGATGCATTCAATTGATCTTGCGCGGCCAGTATAGTCGGTCAGCAGCATCATGTATCTGCCTTCTGGCAAACCAGACACACGAACACATTCAGTGTCCATGGCAATTGCGTCCGAAAAGTCTTTAACGACATATCTGCAAGAGTGTGTATGGGTTAATGTTAACGAGATAAACTATTCATTTTGAACGGGTCAGATTTTACCGTCCATTAAGGGCACTGAAAAGTGTGCAGCATCGATTTGGACCACTGGCATATGCAACAGAGAATGGTTCATTGGCTACTTGATGGATCTTGTCCGGCGTAACAGCTTGAGTATATGGCAACAGCATGTTCCAGGTCTTTTCAACGGCTCCGCAAGTCGCCGTCAAACGAGAAACGTTTTCGAGTCTTCCCAGCTCTATAACGCCATTCTCATCAGTGTACAAAGTGTTTTCAATGCTCATATTGACCATGACATGCTCAAGACGTAGATCGACTTTTGTCTTTGGAAGACTTTCGCCTAAAACCACAACATTCAGCATCGCAATCTCATCGTTTGATACCTATTGTGTGAGCTACCTACCGTTCTTTCCCAAGACATGGAGTCGGTAACCATTGAAACCGGCCTCCAGGTAGACGCTGCCAAAATCCTCCTTTGGCATACTAACCAGAATGTCTTTTTGGTACACAGAGTTTGTTGAGTCCGAGTTCGTAGTATAATCCAATGAGAAATCGAGCTTGCAAGTTATCCTCTCAAGAGCTGGAGGTACAGTAATTTCGAGCTTGATTGGGTTATTTCTCGAAAAATCAACTTCCTTGAAGCTAAGCATGCTCTTGACATTTTGTGCATTCTCCATTGTAACCGTGACATCGATTCCTTTTATAACGTCCAAAGGAGCATCGATTCCGTGGATAGTGACTCGAGGTGCAATAAGTATCTCTGATCGCTTGTTGGGCACAAGAGACTCCGTATGCAACGTAATATCGGCCTCCACGTTGTACCTCTCCTCAATACTGTCAATTCGGATTGGCTGGCAGTAACCATCCGCAGTTGATATCAAAAGCGCTCGATTGGACCATTCTCCTTTTGGCAAGTATGGTAACCATATCTGGTTCGGTTGCAAGTTCTCTGGCTACAAAAAAAAGTTGTATTAGAGACAACGTGTAGATAGAGTATTACAGTATCTTGGTATGACTTTACCTCGTAATGTTTGCCGTTGAACCATATCTTGACATCACCTTTACAGAGAGGCATGCTATTTTCGTCGATAACTGTCAGTGAATGTCCTGCAGCGCTCGTTTCATCAATGTGTCGAAGGTGGCCCTAAGAAAATATCCAGCTGTTAACTTCTATTTATCATCCTAAGATACATGCATAATATTACCTTTGTAATAACAGCACGACAGCTCTCACGACCGCCCATGATATCCACTATCCATGCGCCGCGACCTTTGAATGGTTCCTGATCTCCAGGGAATTCAATGTTTTCAGTAAAGGTTTGCAGTTGGTCGACATGGCTGTAATCGCGAGTGGATTCCCAGCTTGGACAAAGACCATCAAGATTGATATCGTCGACCGTGATGGAGTCGAGCTCCGGATGGAGACGCCAGTACTGGAAGAGATCAATTTGAAAGACGCGGATAGTAAGACTTGGGACGTTCTTGATACGTAACTGCAGAGAGACTGTGTCGGAAGGCAGCAGCTGCTTGTCAACGTACACGGTAGCCGGCTCAAATTCAAGCTCTGTTTTTGTAAGCAATTGATCGAATGTGCAGAATTCCAATTCCTTTTGCCACTTAGAAACGTCTTGATCCAGCTTGTAACTGAGCATGATTTCAGCTATCAAATGCTTCAGCGAGACATCCTTGTTCTTTAGATCGTCCAGTGGGATATTCTTATTGAGTTTCAAAGCTCCTGTCAGAAAGGTGCGTACAACCTCGTTGTGATCAGTGGTTGTAGGTGCCTGCAGGCCATCCATTTGGATATGCGCATATGTCAAGCCATTTGCTTCATACTTGAATTTGTAATATCTAGAAAGTAAATAAATAAATAAAGTACAAGGCAATTCATATGGATCACTTACTCTCGAAATAGCTGAATGTCATCATATTCTTGCCTTGCGGTCTTTATCTTGAGTTTGTAAAAGAGCAAGATCCACTTGAGAGGAGTAAAGATAGAGGAATCCATCGATTTGACAAATTCCCAGACTACGTTGACGTATTCTTCGAGGATGCCTTGAAAGTCATCCCAAGCACCGGATCTTGGAGGATTATGTGCATGGCGATAGGGCCGGAGCTTCTTCACATATTCTTGCATGAAGTCCTTGTTGTCGTTCAACTTGGCATCGACGCTGCGTAGTTTGTCCATTTGTTCCAGGGTCAAATTCTCGAGATTGACATTTTCGTGTATGTAACCAGACAGTGCTTGTACCACAAAGTCAGTGTAACATGACGTCACAGGGTACATCGTCAAGATAAAAGCCAAATTCTGCCTTTCCTTTGGGCTTAACTTGCCAATATCCATCTTTTTGAGTTCTGGCAGAGCAGTCAGGAGATTCACTTTGTCGTAATCTCTCGGAGACTGTATGACATTTCCAAGTAAACGCCGAGGTTCAATGAAGGATGCATCCAGACGCGTCTTCTTTGCGCTGACGAATCGGTGTTGCGTCGGCGTCGGCGTGCTATCCGGTTCTTGACGCTGCTGCTGCTGTTGCAGCCGAGCCAGGTCTTGTATACCAAGCTTGCGACGGAGGAACTCGGATGAGGAGTCAGCGCTGATCGGGTAGATCAAGATATTGAAACGAATTTCAAGTTCTTCGATATCGTCGTCCTTGTGTTTTGCCAGGAAATCGCGCATCGCTTGCATGAGCTCGGATTCGCGTGACGTTGGCTCTCTGGGCTGGGTATTGTCCTTTGCCAAGGATATTTCATCGTGTAGCTTTTGGAGCAGGATAAGGCCGTTGTAATAGATCCAATCGTTTGAGCCTTGAACAGCGAGCTGTTTGACTATCGCTTCGCGCTCTTCCAGTGTTTCTGCGAAAGCAAACGCTTCCTTTAAATTTGACATGGTCATAGTTTGCAAACAAGAAAGAAGAGCAGAAATACGCCACTGCTGCGCCCGCTAATTCACTCAAACGGGTTTGCATACGTCTGTGCAACCCGAAGCCAAATCTGAAACCTTGGCCGCAAAAGCTTGCACTCGGTGGATGCATTCGGTCATAGCGTGTAAAAGGAAATAAACACGTGTGTGCCGCTTTTCACTATGGGGCGTCTCTATCTTTACAGCTGATTTCTATTACTTTGTAACCTGAGAAATGCTTCGGTGCAAGTTACTTATTTAGCTCGAGTTCTAATGAAAAGATTACCGGGTTATACTTTCGGAAAGCGTCTGCATACTTAGCCGAAATTCATCCCGCGCTAGGACTCTAGCCACAACTGACAAGACCAGGACGCGCTCCGGAAATAGATTTATGGAAACGCAATATGTATTCCGAAAAATAAAGCTACTTAGCTGCGTGAGAAAGATTCGACAGCGCCAATTCCGACAGCTTAAAAGTTTTCCAATTGAGAAGTTATACCGGGCTGCTGTATGTACACAATGATATGTTTGGAAGAACGCGTGTCAACAGCACATAGGAGTATGCAATCGTTTCACTTATCGAGAAATAAGATATCTATGTTTAGATGAGCATGCGGTGGACGCCTGTTGCTGCAATTAGCAAAGAGGACCTGCTTCTATGATCATGGTATAAACCTGAGTGTATTCCTTGGAGAAGCGGTATGTTGTAAATTTCTTTAATAATCAACTTTGTAATAAAGCATACATAAGAGCAAAAGGTCGGAAAATGGTTATGCTACAGCGGTGCGATAATTCTTGATATAATGACTGAGCGGTTTCAACTTCTTTGGCTGCCATTCGCCATTGTAAATGCAAAGGACACGCATACGCTCATTGTAGTACAGATCGGGCAGCAGTTTTGGTGTAATTAAAAAGTACTGTGCAGTTCCGGGACGGCTTGCACCCTTTACGATTTGCTCGTGGATCATACGCTCGTTGCGAGGGTCCATGCCTTGATTGATTTCATCGACCACTCGGAAGGGTGCCTTAGCGACGTTCTGCAGAGCCATCAAATACAGAATGGTGGATACAGCACGTTCACCACCGGATTGGCGTTGTCCCGTCAGCAACTGCAGTTTTTCGTGATCTCTGGATAAACGAGAAAAAAAAGATAAATTATATGAACGAACACTTGAGCCTCTTTTATCCCCGTACCTGAATTTAACTCGAATCTCAATGCCCCAGTTATCATAATCCTCGTGCGGCGCGACACAAACTTCACCGGCACATCCAATTTCTAATCATTTGGAGTGGTTAAAAACTAACCGACTATGCAAAGCATTATATAATACTCACTTTGCAAAGCCCTTGAGAAGTTTCCGCTGATATTTTCAACCATGGTTCGCAGCTTCGGCTCCCAATGGGCCTAGCCGATCATTTATGTTAAAAGAATTCTTGCATCTCGCATTCTTCTCAAACAACTTACTCTAGTATTTCGCATATCTTGTTGCAATCGCTCGAGCTTCTGTGCGTCATTGTCAATCTTATTTTGGAGTTGACGGACCTAGAAGTAAAAGTCAATTAGATTTCTTTGTTTTACACCCTTCATCATTCAAAAGCTTACTTCGGCCATGTATCGTTCATATTGTTCCAAAGCACGTGGGTTGGTCGAGCGAATCGCTTCAGCTTTGGCTGTCTCTTCATTGATAGCTTGTTCGATTTCAGACGCACTTTGATCCAAACAGCCTTCCTCTTTCCATTGTTCCATAATCTAACCAACGCATCCTGTAAGGCGAACAATATGGAAATATAACACAATTCTCCAATAAGACCTTACCGCTTTGAATTCTTCGGCTATATCCGCTGGCAAGTCCCTCTCAACGCGCATAGCTTCCGCTTGAAGGTCTCTTGCAGCGTCTCTTTTTATCTTGAGGATCGATTCAGCTGCAAAAACATGTTAAGTTTGCAGAAGGTAGAAATTTTGAAGCAAGTTATCATACCTCTACGCAAGCTGTGTCTAGCTTCATCCAGCAACTTCGTTTTGTCGCTGGTGAGCCTTTTCACAAAATCGTGTTTCGCCACCGCTTGCGTGTGCTGGAGACGAATTACATTTCGTTCAATAATCGAATCTGCAAGCTCTTTCAAGGTATTCTTTACAGCAGAGAAAGTCAGTTAATCAAATATTTTTAGCATTGATCCAAATGCAAAGACCTTATATTCATGGATGAGGGTGGCTCGATGAAGTGCTTGGGAAGAAATTTGTTGCTTCAGCTCTTCTATTTCTTGCTCCACTGTATCCGGCTGGTTGCGCGCAGTTTCAAGCTCTTCTTCCATTCTTTCTGTGGCCAAAGGTTTAGACTAACGGCTACATTGTACGGATGTTTGTAAGACGTACCAAGAGCCAATCTAGCTTTCTTCCACTCCAGCAACTCGAACTGAAGATTCTTCTTTTCACCCTTTTTGGCCCTCTAAACGAAGGATATTAGTTCGTTACATTTCAGTCAAGACCCACACCGTCTTTTGAATGAAAATCCGCATACCATTTCATTTTCTAGATCGTGTTCCTTTCTGTTCACTTTTTCCTTCTTGGTCATCAGCGTCTTTACAATATCTCTTTGCTCCTCGAACCGTCGTCTCAAGGTTTCCAACTCGCCTTTCACTTTGCTGTACTGTTCACCGTCGACTAGTGGATGCCTCAATTAGCCTTCTGAACAGTGTTTGACAGGTGTCAAACCTACGAGCATCATTCATCAATTTTGCAGGATTGATCTTGCGCACGGTTGTCTGGTGGCCACCTGAACCATAGTTATATCTCTTCACTTCATACATGCTATCCTGCATCGCATATCGACGGAAGGGACTTCGCTCGGCAATACGCTCCTCGTCGCCCAATCTCAAGGAGACAGGCTTGAACCAATATTAATCTTGCAGCTGGTATAGTTTGCATTTAATATGCATCCACTTACCACAAGGTTGATCTTTGTCTGTAAACAGAGATAGTCTTTTACGATTTGAGGACCTTCGAGTAGCTCACTAACAAAGTGCTCCAATCCAAATTTTTCACGAAGCTACTCCCATGGTCAACACAGATATTGAATCCTATAGGAAACATTAAGTTACCTCGCTTTCTGGCATCATTGGCTTCACAGCATTGGGGTCAATGTTGTCTGGCCAAGAGACTGTCAATTTTAAGCGTTGCTTGTCGACTGTTTCCTTGGTGAATAGTTCGTAATCCTCCTTGTATTCACAGACAAAAGTCTGGAGAACTGCGTAAGTTCGTGGCAAATAAAGTATGCATTCAAGGGGTTCTTACTCTTAAATGCGAGCCACGTTCTCCACCGAGTACAGATTCCACGATATCGGCGTATCTTGTATCTTTAAGTTGCAACTGTAAAAGTATAGGACCATGGATCTTGCCGCGAAACATGTTCCTGTTCTGCATAAGCCATTGATACGCTGTGTAGGTATCTTCGTGCTGGAGCCTTAGGTTGTGCATACGGCGTTTGACGATATCATTAAAAGCTTTTAACCTGAATGCAATTGAATAAAAAGCTTACGTCTAACGCATACAAGCACGCCTCCTTACTCTTCCTGCTTCCTTCTGACATCCCTTTCAATGATGCGGAGTTCTTCTTCAGCCTTTCTATACTCTGAAAAGGTGCTCACTTTCTCATTTTCCAGTTCTTCTAGTTGGCCTTCGATGCGCGCCTTTGCAAGGTATGTCAGTCTATTTTGCACAAGGATGCGCTGTCAAGACTTACAATTTCTGCATCAATCCGGCTAGTATCTTCTGATGGCGGCTGCTCTCCTACTTTTCTTCTAAGATTTTCAACTCTTTCCTCCAAGCTGCGGAGCTCCTGTTTGCGTTTTTCGTATCGTTGCTTAATGCGTGTAATGTCTGCTTCTAATAGCTTCGTATCATTGCGCTGCGCATGACTGTTAAAAGCAAGGTACAACCTGTCTAGTAACAATAAACTTACCGAACGATCGATGCGCATGTCTATTGTTTGCAAGTTCTTATTGAGTTCTTGTACGCGCTTATCGATATGCTGTCTGGCGTTCAAAAACTCTTTGACTTCCGTATCGTGGGTTCTACAACAGATACCGTCAGCATCTCATTATCATGCAGCGTTAAAATTACTCACTGAAGCATAGATTGAATGGGAGCCAGCTGTTCTTCAAGTCTTGCGATAATCTCTCTCTGTTCTCGTTCGTGTTCTTTAGCTTCGTCGTATTCAGCCTTTGCATCCGTGTACTTTGCTAGTGGGAGCTTGGCCTTCAACAGCTTTACTTTTTTCAGTATCTCCTCGCGAGTCCTCAATTTCTCGACATCTTTCTGCAAATCCTTGGCACGGTCGCTGACGGTTTTGAAATGGCTTCTATCGGAGACGTGCGTCTGATAAAAGAAATTAGGTACTATTGCAAGACGAGTGATTTTTAAGTGGTCTCACCGCAATTAAAGTTTTTTCTTCATTTCTCAACTCAATCAGCTTTTGGTGACATTCAGATAGATCCTTTGCGCCAGCAGCCACTTGAGTTCTTTCCAGTAGGGACGGCGGTGTTAACTAAACCAAAGTCGTCGGGTTGTTTCGCACATTTACAATTCCAATGAGGTCATTAATATACCTGAGCAAATTCAGCCACTTTATCTTGAGGTAAGAATTGACTATAAAAACGGTTGGATATCGCCATTTTCATCGTAATCCGTATTTTATATAAGCTTACCATAGATTGTCAACTTGGATGTTAAGCTCTGAAATAACCTTGAGGACGTCCTTTTGCGGAACACTTCTGCCGTTCAACATCCATGAAGTGGAATTGCTAGTCTTTTGTATTCTTCGTTGGATAACAACGTTGCGTTTGCCACCTATACGTTTAAGCTCGATCTGAATCATTGCTTCGTCCTCTCCGGTCTTGACAAACTCTGCAATGTTCTTTGCACGTCCTAGCAGTGAAGGCGCTCCTCCCAGTCCAAGTGCGATAGCGCAAACGATGGTCGATTTGCCTGTACCGTTGGGACCGATAATCATATTAAGCTGCGGGCCGGGTGTCAGCTCGCAGTAATCGTACGTAACAAAATTTCGTAACGTGATCTTGACAATCGAGCCCTCCACATACCTAGGTGCTCCATTGTAAGCTCAATGTGCACTTGGGCACTACTTTCCATTCTTAACATACCCGTCTTCGTCGACAGGCAACGGGGATTCGTCGTCGTCTGACTGCTGCAACTCGTCATTGCCGTTCGCAACTGCTTGACTTCGGTCTGCTTCTGCATCCTCGTTTTCCGGCTGCTCTTGACGCCTATAGCGTTTTATTTCTCGGCTGATTCCGGCAATGACATCCTGGTTATCTTCAGAATGTCTGCGCGTAGGCATCGTTGGCTGAAAAAGGACAGGTCGCGAAGGCGCGGAGCGCGTCCAAGAAGAAATGAGAAAAATCGCTTGCCACACACACTCAAACGATTCGCGTCCATAATCGTATGAACCACAACGACTTATTTTTTCACTTTTCTTGACTTATTGACGTCAAAGCTTTCTCTATTATTGCCATAGCTTTGTTGTCTTTACGAGCTTGAGAATCGATATATACAGTTGCTATCAAAAGGTGTCAGATAGCAACATTTTTTATTACCTGTCAAATATTTAGGAACAATTCGCGTACGTTATCGAATCTCAATATGTAATTTGCTTAGAGACTATCTGATGCTGTTAGGTGGAGCAATATCTTGGATCCCATCATTGCTGGCATAACGATTATCCTTTTGGAGCATGAATTCGTCAATAAAAAAATTCTCTCGACCAACCAGACTCCACTCACGCTCACTCTCTCTTTCCTTCTGCTGACAAATTGTACAAATGAACTTTTTCAGAGCAGCGACTCGTACAGTACGTATTTGGCACAATCAGCGTTTCGAGGTGTAGGTTTCGTCGCTAGGAACAAGCATAATCTCACAGATCTGTCTCATAGTCGACCATCGTCCGCCCCGCACTTCCAGACTCGGGTACAAGGCCCAATGTGGGCACGCTTCCTTTCCGACGCTTTGCGCAAGCAATTGGATAAGGTAAGAGAAGAAACCCTTCAGTACGAGCTTAATAAGGCGACATGTTTATTGATTGCAACAAATCAGGATGTCAAATCTAAGGACATTGTCATGTTTATGAAGGGCACTCCTGAAATGCCGTTGGTGAGTGGAACAAATATACATTGGTGGTGGAGCCAGGATAAGACCAGAAACGGTGTTAACATGTTCGGGCTTTTTCAGTGTGGTTTCAGCCGTGCAGCAGTGCAGATTATGCAGGTTCAAGGTGTTGATTTCGATAAAGTCAAGACATTCAACGTCCTCGAGGACGAGGAACTTCGACAGGGTATCAAGGAATATTCTGAATGGCCCACCATTCCTCAAGTGTACATCAAGGGCGAGTTCATTGGTGGTTGCGATATTTTGTTAAACATGCACCAATCCGGCGATCTCGAGGATTTGCTCGTCAAGGAAGGCATCATTCCAGCGGAAATCCCTGCTGATAATGAGAAATAAACTGTGTAGATAATGTAGATGCATTAAAAAAACTCCCACCATCTGCCGTCGACGATGAGAAGAAGAACGGTATATGGAGACTATTCTCACGAAACAAAAAAGATAACACCCGTACGAGCACAGAAGACACCGACTCTGGATCGATATCGTCCATGGCATCCTCGGTCTTGAGCGAAGATAAGACTAAACCACGGGAGCCAAACAGAAGCACCAGCAACACATCCAATCTTACTGTACTTCGCGTATTTGCCGGCAACATCAATGTCGGTGCAATGTATCATTCGCTCCTTGTTGACGAGAATACCAGCGCTTTTATTTTTCTTCTTCGGCGGGTGCTTCTCCCTCCTCTTCGGCCTGTCCTTCGACCTCCTGCTGTTCTTCTCCAGTCTCAGTCTCTTCTTCCTCCTCTTCGGCTTCCAAATCTTCATCGCTTGATACTGCGTAGATGCGGAGGATGGGTCGGTTAGGATCTTTGAGCAAGACATATTGACCCTCAGACAATTGAAGGCACATGTCTGCGACAGCCTTGACAATACCCCATCCATTGTTGAGGTTAAGGTTCATTTGAGCAGCAAAATCGCGAGGCTTGTAGGCTTGAGTGCCGAGTATAACGTGGCGGTTATTGTTCTTGGGATCCATACGAGCAACATAACTGATATCATGCTAAAAGTTAGCACAATCATTTTCGATATTTGATTAATGTCATATCGAGATACTCACCCTAACTTGAGCTGCTCAGCACCGGCGAGCAACGCCTGTACAGCCCATCGTGCAAGCTTAGCAGCATTGTTCTTCATTTCAGAAGCAACAACAGCACCGCGTTGAGAATCTAAGCTCTTCTTCCATGGAAGAGAGCCGCCAGCTCCTTGTGCATTGGGATCGAACTCGTTGAGAGCACGGATGGTCATCAAGGTAGGTTCCTGGGAACCAAGCTTGACAGCAGCATCCACTTCTGTTCGGACAATAAGCAAAGTCTTGTCTTCCGCGTTCTCTGCATCGCCGTCGGAAAGATCGAATTGTCGGTAACGGTAGCCGCAGGATGCCAATTTATCGGCAGTGTCCTCGGTGGCGAATGGGTTGGGTTTCTCGAAGCTGTAAGTGTTCTTGGGATCGATCACTTGGCGAGCAAACTGCTGATTGATGTAAGTAGCTTCGTTGCTGAGTGCAGACAAAGAGTTGATCGAGTCCTTCTCAGTTTCTGCTGGTGGATCGGCAGCGTTTTCGTTAACAGTAACATAGTCTGTAGCATATGAGTCAATATCAAACTATAATCCGCTCCATTCATAATTGTTATATATACCAAATGCGCTTCCTGGTCGCTTGTCCAAAATCACCTTGTCACCAACTTTCTTGACAATAATATCCCAAGGGTACACGGTTCTTGTTGAGCACATGAGCAAGGAAAGTACAGAGTCGGTAGCAAAAATGTTGGCCTTGTCATCTTCGATAAACTAATGACCATTCGTAAGTCCTTTTGCTCAGAAGTGCATTAGTTTCCATCTATGCTTACCTTTTGAATGATAGGATCCTCAGAGGTGGTTGTGTCGTATTTGATCTTTTCGATGTGCTGGAGCATCTTTTCATTCTTGGTGTTGACGCGATCAAATGCCTTGTTGTAGTAATTGACAAAACCAAATGTAGCGCTGCGCAAAGCAAAAAAGAAAATTCAGCGTTTGTTTCTCTAGATCAATCCTTTCCTTGATAACTTACACATCGGTTGCTTCGGGAATACGGTAAGTAAGCTTTCCCAATCTGCTAAACTCGATTTCATCCAAAATCTTCCAGTTGGGGCCAATATTGATGGATGCGTTGCGGACGCGTTGAGTCTACACAATCGTTTAGTTTCCAAATTCTCTACAGACAAGAGCGTGTGGGAAAGCTCTTACCTTGTCATAGCCACTGTAACCATACTTTCGTCGGTTTTGTTGCTGTCGGTTGGCGGCGGTACCAGTGCGTTGGTTTACAGTGCGGAAGCCACCAACGTTGCCGACTTGCTTGCCTTGAGGTCTGTTGCGTTGGCCACCAGCAGCCTTGAGAGCCATCTTCTTGGCAGCAGCAGAGCGGTTATCGACAACAGAGAAGGAAGATTCATCCTCGGTGTGGGTGTATGCAAAGGTAGAGGCGAACGCGGCTCCGTAGGCTTGTTGCTCTATCGCGTTCATCAAAAGACTTCAACACACGATTTTTCCTCCATACAAATATTCTTCTCCTCACTAACCTCTGTTGTATCGATTGAATCCAGGACGGCCCTGACGAGCACCAACGACCTCGCGGTTGTCCTGCTTTTGGGAATCAGGGTTGGTCCAGTCTGCAATTCGGCCGAGCTTGTCGCCTTTGCTGTACGGAGCATAGGGAATATCACGGAATTGAGTTGGGATCAGATCTGCAGTGGGGCCCCAGCCGCCCTGTGCATCGTAGATCTTTGGAAGTTGGAATCTCGGTTTTGAGGATTCAGTCATGGCAAGCTCAAAAAAAGCAAATTTTTGCGGACGTTCTGAAAAAAAGTGCTGATGGATGGTTTTTGCCTCCCGACCACAAATGGATGATGCAGAACCCACGCAGCAGCCAACAGACCGCAGTCAAGGAGCAAGCAGCAATGAAAACAGGACTTCACTAAAGACCATGGCACAAGGAATCTCGTCTGTCCTGGGCCCGGTAGTCATTGATATAGACAAGGCGATCATTGCAACCAAGCAAAGCCAGAATGAACTTGGCAGCGAGATCGACAAACTAGTCAAAGGTAGCTGAGCAAAGGTATTCTATCAACTTTTTTCCTATTCTCTTAATGTCACTTTTTTTTCTTTAGACCTGGAACAGTTTGTAAATACAGTCGAACCGCCGCGTCTGCAACCTGTCCTGGAAAAGTTAAACAATGCTCGCAAACGACTAGCGGCAGTCAACAAAATGATGCATCAAACTCATGCACGCGTGCAACGAATCCAGGCGCGTCTCGAGGAAGAATAGCAAATGAAAAGGGAAAAAGTGGATTAATTTTATATATACTATTTTTTACATTTTATATTTCACTGTTATCATCTTGAAGGGTCAAAAGATTGCTGTTCTTGTTGCTGCTGCTGTTGCTGCTGCAACATTTGATGCAAAAACGCGGTCGCCACTTGCTGATGTTGCTGTTGACGCTGCTTATTGATGGCATGAAAATTGGCGGCGGAAGCAATGAGAGGTAAAAGTTCAGGAGGTAGATGAGAAAGTTGGGCACCAATGGCCTCCAATGCAGCGTAGACGTTAGGAGGCGTCGTCGGCGACACACTGAGAACGCCCGCCATGGAAGAGTTGGAAGTCGGGGAGGATGAAAAGTTGAGGGAAGGTGGGGAGGAAGGAGAAGATGAGGTTGATGACAAGTCGTCGTCAGCGCGGGAAGAGCTTCGTCGTTGCCGCTTATTTTGGGTATTGGCAGCCGGCCGTACCATCACTGGTCTCGAGCGGCCTGGCATGTTGGGTGCGATCTGCAGTGTGCCTGCGCTGCGTCGATGTTCAGAATGAGCTTGTACCTTTGATTTAGCCTTGTTGCCATTGACAGCGCTGGCACTCGATCTGTTACGTTTTTTGATGACATCCGATTTCAGGCTGAGGGGCCGAACCACGCCGTGTAACTTGAGGAAGAGCCCACACGCATTGCAAAGGGGCTGGCCTTCAGGATTCCTGCGCCACAACGGTGTCGTGGTTGTACCGCAATTT
Organism: Rhizomucor miehei CAU432; assembly: GCA_000611695.1. NCBI lineage: Eukaryota > Fungi > Mucoromycota > Mucoromycetes > Mucorales > Lichtheimiaceae > Rhizomucor > Rhizomucor miehei. The sequence continues at coordinate 87,058 of KK100185.1, read as the reverse complement.
GTGCACTTTGTCTTGCTACTGCTATTGTTGTTATCATTGCTCTTTGCTGCTTGTTGCAAAGGCGTGGATGTCGATTTGCTAGTCTCGGTTGTGGGTGGGTTCTGGGGTTGTAGTTGATTGTTCGGTAACGACAATCTTGGCTCGACGTGTGAAAAGGGAATAGCTGGAGGGGTGGTAGGTTGAGGTTGCTGTTGCTGCTGATATAAAGAGCTCTGCTGTGTATTATTGTGACCGTTGGTATGGTAAAACATAGTAAGAAGTCCTTCGAAACTAGGCTGCCAGCGTTGATGGTCGGTTCTTGATGATGTTGTTGGGGCTGTGCATAGGATATATTGTTCTCTGGGGATTGTATGGACAAAGGATGTGAGGCGTAGATATTTTGGTGGTCAAGCATTGAAGGATATGAGAGTGAATCTTGGAAATAAGGGTTTGTTTCCTGAGGCTGAGAGAACGTAGAAAAGCTCAAGCTGTTGCTTGTATCTGACTGTTGCTCCTCATAGTCATCGTCTGTTGGTATAGTGATACTGCTAGCCAGGGATATCCGTGGTGAATGACCAGCACGTCGCTTTGCCGGCTACAGGAGAATAGAATAAATATTTAATAAACTTAAAATATAATAGGGCTGCCAGGTTCCAAACACGTACTGTGCAGCGATGCAAATTTTCTGCCAGTGAACTACCCGATATGAGGACATTCTCCGCAGCAGTCTCAGGTGGCATGAAGTCAAATGTATATGGAGGTGCTGACGACGACAACAGTCCAACAGTGTCATCCGGAGGAGGAGGCGTCGTTGGATGTTGAGACTTGATGTCGACTGCCGCTGCAGCAGCTGCATCAGTCGTGCAAGGCGAGTCTGCATTCTCCTTGGGCTTTTCTTCAGTGTCTATTGACATTTCTTCGGTCTCTTTCGATGGTGGTCTGTTCTTTAAAGTCATGGCCATCATACGCCATGTAATGTTCTCCAGCCGTGACCCGTTTGGCAGGTTGTCTTTGGCTTTTGTGTACATTCGCCAGACTTGGCTTGCCAAAGGATCCTTCTTGCTTGCACTCTGATCCTTCTTCTTGTCATCACTTTCGGGAAAGAGAGTCTCAGCTAGTAGCTGGTCCGCCAGGATTGAGTATTTCTTTTTGCCCTTGTCTCGTGTCATTAGTAGCGAAAAAAAGAAAGAAGAGCAGAAAAAGGGGAGAAAGGATATAAAAATGGTAGATGCGGTACAGATTTGGTTCCTTCCGAAAGGGACTCGCTTTAAAATACTCTAAACTCAATAGTATAGCTAAATATTGTGTAACACCCAAGAGATCGCTGCTTTCTTCCAAAACCCCATTTTTGAAAAGCCGATGACCATTTTGATGAGTGATGCCATGTGAATAGGTCTGGGAAGTTCTCAATATGCATCAGATGCAGTTGGATCACACTTGCAAAGAAAGAAATCATCATCAACAAGTTCTTTTTCTTGTATCAATGAGACTGTTGCTAAGGACAATAGCAAGGACAGTGCGTGGTTGACAATGTTGCAAAACTCGCGTGTGAATGGTGAGAATAAGTGTCTGGTATAAAACAACCCAATCCGATCGGTTCCGACGGCAAGCGTCATCTTGTGTGTCACCTCTTTAGGCATACAACCTTGCATGTCCTGTGTGAGAAGGTCAAGGTCAAGAAGGGCAAAATGTCCGTGTGCGCACTGCGAAGGTATAACCATTTTCCCCGTGGTCTTTCCCAGTGCTTTATCAAGCTTGATTAGATGTAATTTTCCTTATCACCAACAACTGGCTTATCAGCTCCCCGCTTTAGGTTTGGTGTGTAACGCAAACAGCCTAACCACCTCCCATTTACACATCTTTGGACAAGGGTTCTTTACTAAAAATGCAAAAGAAAAAAACTGACTACGTATTTATTTTAGTAACTATGTTTAAAATGCGCGAGCTTATGCTTCATCGTCGTTTACAGCTATGCGGGTGACTGTCCGCCGTCGTCCCTCGCCGGTAATTCTAATGTCTCCCCGTCGTTCAATGGCTCTCAGTGCGTCCTCAAACGCACGGTTGTCAACAGCCTAGTGAATTTATCTATTAGGTAACTATGCTTCTCAAATCATTACTTTTCCGACACGTACCACATTGCTTTGAGCGTTCAGGTCGTTGAATAGCTTGGACCATGAAATGTTTGTCTGTTCTTGGTTGTTTATCAAGTTGAGTACTTCACGTTCGAGGTCTTCTTGCATGTGGCGTTCATGAGCGCCTGTGCCCATCAGAATAAGATCCATGTCAATACGACCCGTTCGTGGGTCAGTAGCATAGTCTTTTATGGCTTCACGGAGCAGACGGGATGCCTCGTTAACATCTTCAACTTCGACAGTCTGTGATAACCTACATTTTGCCTCCTTAGCAACCTTTCTACAAAAATAAATTACAATAGTGCGGGTTTACCTCATACGTGCATGTGCCTCAGACATACGAATCATCGATTCTAATTGACGTGTTGTAGCGGTCACGCGCTTTTCACTGCCACCTCGGTTCTCGCCCTGTCGTCGAAGCTCGACATAGAGCTCGACAAGCTGTTTGCCTGCTTCTTCGCTGATGACAGGATGGATTTTTTCTCGAGCATAGTTTATGTATTTTGTGAGTCTCTCGATAGACTAACAGGAAAAGGAACGAGGCATCAGTTACCGATGTTTTCATGCTTATTGCTTTACACTTACAATGACGTCGATACCGGCTGTAGCAAGTTCATCTTCCATGTAGAGGGATACCAAGTGTTTTGCTAATCGTCTGTCGGCATCTTCATCCACTCGATCCAAAATAAGATACAGCAAATCAAATCTAGCCAAAGTGCATCAGAGACCCTGAATGCAAAGATGCAATCTGCATACTACTTACCTGGACAATAATGGCGGTGGAAGATCCAAGTTTGCTGGTACAGAAAGGTTCTTGTTCCATCGTGAACCGATAGGATTGGCACATGCACAGATGGATGTACGAGCATTCAAGGATGTGATGATACCGGCCTTGGCAACAGAAATAGTTTGTTGTTCCTACAGCAACAGACACTCCATCTTAGTTTGCACTTCATATAGACAATGTTTCTATTCATACCATGACTTCGTGGAGAACTGAGCGTGTAGCATCAGACATCTTGTCGAACTCATCGATACAGCAGATACCGCCATCACTCAACACGAGAGCACCGCTGTGACACATGTGTTTTCAGTACAAAAATTTAATTCCGTTCCTAAGCTTCATATTTACCTTTCCAAGACAAGCTGTCGTGTGTCTGGATCGCGTGTGATGTATGCCGTCAGACCAACAGCTGATGAACCTTTACCAGAAGTATATACGCCACGTGGAGAAATTTTGTGTACATACTGCAGTAACTGCGATTTACTGGTACCGGGATCACCGACAAGCAAGACATTGATTTCGCCTCTGAGAAAGTTCACCGGTTTAGATTCACAGAGATGGCATTTTCTGGTTTCACACAAGTACCTGAAACGTGGAGATCCTGATCTTTCGAAAACCTTGTGTGTACCACCAAAGAGTTGGAGTAAAATGCCCTTCTTAACTTCATCAAGCTCATAAATACTCGGGGCTGAAGAGCATAGAAGTTAGCAAATCATGAGCAAACGTTGCTTCGTTGTGAATTATTGTACCTAGTGATCGAGCAAGTGTGTCATAAAGATCGGGTCGTCGGGAGAGCTCAAGTATATCTTGTTCGTCGTCAACGTTTACCACTTCAATTTCGTCAGATTCATTCAAGCTATGCCACGCTGTTAATCATTTATCCAACAGACTTTCCCAAATCATACTCACGATTCTGGGCCCATCTCGTTACGCAAGTTCCGGTCTACTTGCATTCGCTTCTTGTCGGTTCTCTTGATGTGTACAACATCAATGTAGGTGCGGAACAATGATCTGATGACGCGCTGACGAGGGTTCACACGCACAGGGACGCCTCTAAAGATACCGGTAACCTCGACTCTTTGAAAAATTCATCAGTCTTTCGATAAGATATGGTAACACTGTATAACACACCTGTCACCGGGTTTAGCAAAGTCAACCAGTTCATCATATTGGCAAAGAGTAACGGTTTGAGGTGTCTGACCATCCGGCACGACATCTGTCAAACGCATCAATTAGACATACTGAAACTGAGAGCGGTATGTTCACTGATTCGCACCTGGTGTTTCCTGGAGACGAGTAACTTGCTTGTCGGCGAACATGCAGCGGTTGTGAATCAATTGCATAGTGTTTTCAGAGGAGCATTGTTCTCGAGGGCAGCGGGTAGGTTCAGCGATTCTTCCTCTGTCGACTTCCACAACCATAGTTTGATCACAGACCAGACATTGGAAGAAAGCAACCTTCATATCGGGCACAATAGGAGATGCACGGATCATCAAGCCCTTGATCGTCACCAATTGGTCCACATCTAAAGGTAAAAATGTTAATTTTCGCATACAAAGCTCGACTTCTCCTAATACAACTTACTCTGAGGATCCAAATCACGCATGTTAACGGTCTTGCTCAAATTGAATGGACGGATCTATCCACATAATATGTGTCAAAATATGCATATCACACAATGTGACCTTGAACAAACCTTCAATCTTGCTTGTTCCTCGCTTAAATCTTCAAATTGACGGAAATAAACCTCAGAAACGACGAAATCCATCAAAGGGATGATTTCTTGTGGATATTTGATAAGTTGATCATAAAGTTTGTGCGTTCCATGATATGCCATCAAATTGCGACAATCAAGATTGACGCAGTTTCCTCCCGTCTCATGTACCTACAGCTGAGATTTAGGATATAATTTCTCAATTACACCAACGTCCTTATACATACCTTTGCAAGCAATTTTGGATAGAATGGTTCATAATCAGTTTCGATGGTCGGTTCATTGAACTTGCTCTTTCGGTCAGCGAGCTTAAAGTGTTGCAAAAAGCTCCTGAAGCAAGCCATGACTTCGTATGTGTTGACAGAAGTACCCCAAATGATACGGACAGACAATGATGGATCAGATTCTTGAGTATCTCCCACGTTGCCTACAGCCAAGTTCGACATAGCATCGCGAGTGCGTACAGGTGTTCCTGGAGTGCCTGCACCCTGGCTGTTTCCGAAAGGCGTTCGGACGTAGGTAGTGTGTCTCGGCGTACGAGCGTTGTGAGGCGAATCAAGCTGGCTCATGCCAGGACGATTAGGTGTCGAAGGGTACACAAGAGGCGAACTCGGTGCAATGTCGTCGCCCAGCAAAGAAGACGAGAATTCGGAACGACGGTACCGGTTCCGTTGAGGAGTGGTTGGAACAGCTGACGAAAAGAACGGAGCAGGTGAAGAAGGATCCACCATGGAGGACAAGTCGAAGCGACCGCTACGAGCTGGCGTAGTGTCCATGGGAGTTGAAGGATGGTGGTCACTCATTTCGATTGTGGTTGTGCCGCGCTGTCAGGAACACGACCGATAAAAAAACACCAAAATGGCGCGCGGCTGTGTGTGTAGTAAAACGTGACGATTTTTTGAGCGGAACCGGCGATATAGAATGGACTAAACACTTCTAATGCGACCATGCTACTACTTATGTATCCAAATCATTGAATAAGCGCAAAAAAATCGAATCAATCAAGGTTGGATTTAAATGGCACTATATCTGCGACATATACCTGAAAGCATGTAAAACATGAACCAAAAAGCACTTTCGACATTGCGTGCTCCAGGTTACCGAACCATGTGAAAGATTGGCTCATGCAACGTATCAATGATAATATGGATTGGAAAGCATAAAGAATGTCATACGTCTCTCATCCGATAAATTTGACGAGGTTTGTCGTGCAGAAATCTTGTTGCGCAGCTGCCGTCGTTCCTTGGATGTCATCTTTTTGAGTTGTTCCTCTGAAACGTTATAGTTGGGTGATGCTGATACACGAAAATCAAGACCGTCTGACATTGGCATTGCATTGGGTTTCTTGCGCTTGCTAGGAGGTTTGCTCTGTTGTTCTTCGGACGAGTTTGGCTGCATCATTGTATTCATCTGCGGATGTCTCGGGAGGTATAGAGACGTTTGAGGCAAAAGACAAGTTGTTGTTGTTATTGTTGTTTCCATAGAGTTCAGCGTCGTTATTCAAAAAAATTGAAAAAGCAAAGTCACCATCCCTCGCTACCCTCTCAAGTCATATTTACTCACATCCAGTGGTTCCAGGTTGTTGTCTGTACGCTCCTATGCAAGTTGATAATGATAGCAATGTCCTGTGACGACGCTACTTATCTTGATAACAAGCTCCCCAAATCTTGAAATTCTTCAAGTTGTCCTACCGAATACCTTCGATTCTGTCACAGACACATCTTCTCCAGTCGCCAGGTACTGTCCCTCTTCGTCGTCTTGTGTGCCAGAAGTTGTTGCAAGGGACTAAAAATCCATTCCAAATTGCTCGCTGCTACCGTGTTTCATTTCAGTTGCTGAGGACGATTGCATAGTCGTTGTTGGATATTGTTATGAAAGTTGACAGTTAGAAAGAGAGCGTAAGAGAGAAGGGAGAATCTGCTCATTTCCTTTAGCTCCCGCCCCCAGAGAGAATTTGATCACTGCAAGTATTGCGGATAAATATGAGTCAAGGGACTTTCCATGAAACCGAAAAACCTGGGATACTTTCGAAGACCAGACAATATTCAGGAATATGTATATTAATATTTCATGAATGGAATATGCCGCTTGACTGTGAATTTGCCAACTATTCGAAAATGATGGTCAGGTCCAGTTTTCTTAGCATTCATCGGTGTGGCAACCATGCTAATACCAGAAAAGGAAGCATTCATTATTTTTCTAAAAAAAATGGCTACTGCTGCATACGGACTTGTTCTTGCTACAGGTGAGATGTCTTTCTTTCTGTGTTCCTTGTCTTTATGGGATCCAGACTAGATGTTTTTGGGAACTTTCGTCAGGATCAGAGACATCTTATTGATGGTCTTTAGAGTTAAAAATCGGTTCAGGGCTGTGATGCGGCGTTGGGATATGTGGTCATTCGGCATAACAATGAAATTCGGCGGTCGAGGACCAGGAACGATACTTATCAAAAGAAAGAATGATCCAGAATCTGGTACCAAAGCATATCGGTTTCCTGTACTTTTGAGCAAACGAGGAAAGCATGGCAACCACCCCGTCGTGACAGTCAAGCATCTGCGTCTTCAAGTCAAGTTCGTCGGCGTAGAAGAACTCGTTAATACATTCTTATGTCTGCCAGATCACATTATATTATCTATTTTCTTAATCCACAAGATCAGTGGATCGAGCGATTACGCTCTGGGGTAAGGATTGCATTGATTTTGGGTTGCCAAACACCAACTCCGTGCGGACTTCATTAAACATTGAATACCGGAACCGGAGCCGACGCGACCTCTAGAAATTGAGTTGTCGACTTTCGAAACATTATATCATTTTGTATCGTCCAGCGTTATGGCAATATGGTCTCTAGGTCCTCCAGAAAAGTCTAGAGCAGTAAATAATGCATACTAATATTCGACGCTGTGGACTCCCTAAGGATAATGGTGGTTCACATGAGCATTCACTGGCTTGTATTTTTGCGATAGAAATATTCCTCTGTTGTTTCCTTGAGATATCCTACAGAATAAATAAAAAGCTTATAACGTAGTCATTCTTAGATCTAGGACGTGTTCGCATTTTCACGCTATTACAGATCAAAAATGGACGTTGAAGCTGGTATCAAATTACGACGATCGCTATCGATTTTTCATTTATCCACATACTAGTTGGTATTAGTTCTGGCAGATAGTTACTTATTTATAAACCCTAACTGTGTAGAAAGAACGTCCCAGGATACGAGACCGTCTATACAGCCAGCAATTGATTTCAAGCGTAGAATGATACACTGAAGGACACTCAAAGCACGCATTCAACGCTTCACACATCGCAGAAAGGTCCTAAATCACAGGTGCAACCTTACAGATAGAGCCAAAACTAGCTAGATAGCAAAGATGATACCTGAAAACAGTGGTCGTAACTAGGGCAGGTGATTCTCGATACCTGGTCGCGAGAGTCAAGAACAAAAGTACGATCTCCGCCAATTCTTCAGCAATGTCGCTTCGAAAGCCTTGAGCTTTGAAACTTTACAAATCTACAGCGATGAGTTTGACAAAGGCTGATCCTAACAAGCAAGGATGGGAAGAATCGGTATGCTGACAGCTTTTGGCAACGCAATAGGACTGATCTGCTTACTGGTGACGTTATTTTAGGAATTCCCGATTGTATGCGAGACGTGTCTAGGCGACAATCCTTATGTTCGAATGGTAGGAGTCTAGAACTAAGATACGATAATCGTACTGACGACAAACGTGGTAGACAAAAGAATCGTTTGGAAAGGAATGCAAGGTACAGTTGACTACATGTTTTTATTTGTATTGAACGAAAATATTTACAATGAATATTATGGAAGATTTGTTCACGACCATTCACAGTCTTTCGATGGCTGCCTGGTACCAACATGAGATATAAAAAGACAGAGATCTGTCAGGTATGCGCCAAAGTCAAAAATGTATGCCAAACCTGTATTTTGGATCTTCAGTATGGTGAGTTCTATGGTTTGCCTGGATACGCTTTTGTATTATGGTTACTGAAACAGAATATCAGGCCTCCCCGTGCAAGTTCGTGATAGTGCTCTTAAATTAGAGCAAGAAGCACCTAACAGCGACATTAACCGTCAATACTATGCACAAAACCTGTCTGGAAAGGTATGTTAAACCAACTCTTTTTATTCAATGAAAAGCTTCGAGTAGTTGATGATGTTCCTTTTAGCTCGAGGATGATAAAAGTATATATGACCCATCACGGCTCTCACCAGCACATAAAGAAATTCTACGACGACTGGCACGTAGTGAACCTTACTACAAGCGTAATCGATCCCATATTTGCAGCTTTTTCGTCAAAGGCGAGTGTAAACGAGGAAATGAATGCCCTTTCAGGTAGGCTGGGCACGGCAAACATGTGTGTGCGCATATTATGTTAAACCATACGAATGCTAGACATGAGATGCCGTCGGAAGGCGACATGGCTCTTTCGCAGCAGAACATACAGGACCGTTACCATGGCAAAAACGACCCTGTAGCTCTGAAACTCTTGGGACGGATCCAAGGCAAGCCATCACCTCTGCAACTACCCGAAGATAAGACCATTGTAAGCAAATATGATGTATAAATGACTGCGAGAATGAATGCTGACTCTATTTGAATTATACAGACATCCTTATTCATCACTGGAGTTGAGGAAGATATATCAGAATCGGATTTGAGGTAATAACTTCTTACAAGAAGCTCTACAGGCATGCAGATGAGATTAATAGACATCCTCAGAGAACATTTCGGACAATATGGTAAATTAAAGTCGGTAGTAGTAATGCACAAGACCAAATGCGCCTTTGTCAACTTTGCCACTCGAGCATCTGCCGAAATAGCAGCTGAACGCATTGAGGATGCCGGTCTGAAGATTAAGGATCGATCACTGAGAGCAACATGGGGAAAACCCAGGCCACAAGGGCCGAAGTCTGAAGCTAAGCAAACTGAAGGTATGCTAGAGGACCTTTTAAAAGAAAGAAGACGCATAATAACTGTATTCTAGGTAAAGCTTCAGTTGGACTGAGTGCCATGCAAATACCAGCTCCTCCATCGGTTAAAGCTACTGGTGAATCTGTAAAATATCGAAGCCAAGATCCAACAGCGCAAGGTTCTCGATCAACTGCCTAACCACAGACATTGGAAATCAACAAAACAGTAGAAAGGAATAACATAAAAAGCATTTATCATCTTTGACACTGATAATTCAAACATTTATGCGTGATATAAATGTAGTGATACTCTTTCTTAAATTTATTGAATGTTATCAAGTTTATCAGACTCTATCGTAGAGTGTTGTTGACAGATGATATTCGAATGCAGAGATCAAATCTACTTGATGATAGGATATGAAAGCTAATTTTCGTGTGCTAGCTGAGCTTTGTGACATTTAACTGCTCCCGTTGCATTTTGAAAGCATCGGTATTTGGTCGGCGCCACGCCATCGAGCTTGTAGAAAACAATGTTGAGTTCTCTTTGCCTTATCCATTCAAATGTCTCGGCTTTCTCCGTGTCGAAGTCGAGGCAGTATCCCACCTGCAGAGAAACAAGGGGAGGTAATCGTTACCAGTCGCTCCATTCCGCTCAAACTGACTCGGGAAATTTCCAGTTATGCCATCCAATCCCTTACTCCTGAGTCCCTCAACGAATTTTTTGTAGCTCTTAAGTGTTCAGAACGACTCCCGGCAATATTAGCTCAAGAAGCGTAAGTTCCGGAATTCGCACAGCGCATCGAGATATTCTTGCAGCTGGATACTTTGCAACTCATTGTTGTTACGTTGCTTTTCTCCATCTTTCTGCTGGTCATCGCCGTCTGCCGTTTTCTTTCCGACATTGCTTCCATCGGATAATTCATTATTATTTTTGCAGCTGAGCTTCTTTATTTGGCACAGTATCTTTGGGGTTGCTGATATATTCTTTGTGATTGTATACGACATGCTCCAGCGGGGAGCAAACATGTGCAAAGATCTTGAACTTTAGGATGCGAGAAGCCGAGGCAGTTCTGTAGTCCAAGCGCCGTAATTCTCCAAGTTTAGAGAGACCATCAAAGACATTGCAGCTTGAAAAATCGAAATACTTGAGAATGACTATTTCCAACCGAGGGCACATACGTAGCAGTGACACCGTTGCTGATGCTATCTGGATGCGAGTTCTCGCGGTCTCTTTCCGCTTCGTATCTCCTTCGCAACTGAGCTGGATCGAGCGTAGCTTGGCGAAATTTCCGAGCGTCGCGATATCCTTCCAGGCTCTGTTCTGTTCCTGCGTTAAGCATATCTCCAAATGTAGAATCTCTAGTCTTGATCGTAACAGACTGAGCATAGAGAACAAGTCCGCTGGACCCATCTTGCTGCTATCCACCTGTATCGCTGTCGGATAATATCGCAAGATGGAAACCGGTGGCCTTACAATGAGCTTTGGTGAAAGACACTTGGACTTTCGACTGCTTCTAGTAGTCATTTCAAAGTAGCGGATAGAAGGACAGTACCTGGCGACTGGAGAAGATGTGTCTGTGACAGAATCGAAGGTATTCGGTAGGACAACTTGAAGAATTTCAAGATTTGGGGAGCTTGTTATCAAGATAAGTAGCGTCGTCACAGGACATTGCTATCATTATCAACTTGCATAGGAGCGTACAGACAACAACCTGGAACCACTGGATGTGAGTAAATAT
>KK100185.1:55978-75401 GCA_000611695.1 Rhizomucor miehei CAU432 | reverse complement strand
CAACAGGTGCTTGGGTGTTTTCGACATCTTATACAGTGAATGCATTGCGGAGACGTGAAGCGGGTGGGCATGAGACTATTTTTTGCGTATAAGGCTTATTCGTCACTGCTGATAGCCGTTGGCGTATAATGAAGGGAAATTACAAAGAAATGGAAAGACCTAGAGCTAAGGAAATTTCTTTGGCATGAGACGATGAAGATGTTCTTGCGTAGGCGTGTAGAAGGCGAAAGATTTATCCGATTTGATTACAAGACAGAGGCACTTCTCGCGTAGGCAACTTATGAGCGATGGGCCATGGCGGTTGATTTACAAGCAGAACGCTTTTCAATATATTTTTGACAGATGTCCAAAAATTCTTTGCTTCATTCGCGGCCAAATTCCAATTCAAAACGTACTAAAGGATCCTTGTTCTTTTGGATCACCCTTTGCCTTTCTTCACCCTTTGCAATTATCCCCGTTGTCACATTCACCTTCCGTATTTATCACAATTTGTATCTTAATGTGATGTTTGAAAAATTTTTTATATAAAAGATGCTTCTTCCAAGTTTCAGTTCCGGCGTGGGGATTCCATTGAGCTTTTCATAATGATATTTTACTCTTTCAGATGGCTTCTATTTACTGCAAAATGACAAATCTGATTGTTAAGCTTTTTCCTCATCATTGATTTACGCTGAGGACGCGATGTGATCGTCGCTCAATTTCCCGAAAATTTGGTGACACCAGAAAAAAAGGAGAGACTTTCAGGTTTTGGACAGCAGCTCAAGGAGACACACAGACGATGTCTGTCATTTCACCAAGCCAACGGAAACCAGTACTTTTCCTTCTCGTCGTAGTGCTTCTGCTGATATGTTTACAATTGTCACCATTCCGGATACGTCAAAGACAACTGAGCTCAGGAACACTGAGAGGTACACAATCGTCATCGGAAGCAGATTTGCGCACGGACGATGAGAAAGCATCCACACCAGCAGGGGAGAACTCTCCTCGAGTTCGTGCAGCATTCGTTATCTTGACGAGGAATTCAGAACTGGACGCGTTACGAAAGACGATGCAGCAGCTGGAAGCCCGTTTCAACAGAAAGTTTAACTATCCCTATGTGTTTTTAAACAATGAGGAGTTCACCGACGAGTTCAAGCAGCTGACAGCAGGATTGACGAAGGCCAAAGTACAATATGGTAACGGTTGTGCGATATGCAACTTTACAGCATTTGCCTTATTTTTGTATGACAGGAAGGATACCCCGAGAGCATTGGAGTTATCCCGACTGGATTGACCAAGAAAAGGCTGCCCAGGTACGGAAGGAGATGGGCGAGCAAGGAATTATCTATGGAGACAGCGAGTCATATCGGCATATGTGCAGGTAAGAAAGCATCTCGTTTATCATTTTGAGATAGTGACAACTTTTGCTTATTCCGGTCTCCTGTTAGATTTGAAAGCGGATTTTTCTATCGCCATCCATTGATGGAACAATACGATTACTACTGGTAAATTTGTAAACGTTGCAACTGGATACTTCTGCTGAGAAAGGAGTGGATACTAGGCGTGTTGAGCCTGGAGTGGAATTCTACTGTGATCTTGACTACGATCCGTTCCTATACATGCAAGAAAACAAGAAGAAATATGGTAACTAGGACCATGTATATCAATCGAAAGTGTCGGATAAAACGCTGATATGGCAAAAAAATTAGGCTGGACCATTTCACTTTTAGAATATGAATCCACTATCCCTACCCTGTGGGAAACCACTCGCAAATTCATGGAAGCACATCCACACATGATTCCCAAAAACAACCTCATGCGATTTATCTCTGACAACGGTGGACAGTCATACAACTTGTGCCATTTTTGGAGTAACTTTGAAATTGGAGACCTGAACTTTTTGCGAGGACCGGAATACAGCGCCTACTTTGACTATCTCGACAAAGCAGGAGGTTTCTTTTATGAGAGGTACGCAGTGCAGCTTGTCATCCTGATCTAGCGGTATAGTAATTCGTGGATATGCTTAGATGGGGCGATGCACCGGTACATTCGATAGCTGTAGGTATGTTTCTAAACAAGACAGAAGTACATTTCTTCGATGATATCGGTTACCGTCACGAACCCTTCATGCATTGCCCACTGGATCGACGACTTCAAAAGAAATGCACATGCAATGTCGATGATAATTTTGGTACTTCATTCGTTATATGACAAAAAATAAGCTATTAAATGCTAACATAGTTGTACTTTATAGATTTCACAGGATACTCATGTATGAACAAATGGTTAGCCGCTTAAAGTCAGCAACAATGTATCTTCGGAGTTCTTGTAAACAAACAACCAACAACCTTGGATTTGATTCACAGGCATTCCATTTTCTTCCCTTTTGTCTCCAATATACACAAAGTCTCGGTTGTAAAGCCATATAAAGTCTACTGATAGTTTAGAAGAACATACTTTCTGTCATTCGAAAAGTTGCCGTTGAATTTGTCCATTTCGGCGCTGAGCACGTTTTCGTATGTCGTCAACTCAGAAAGTACCAGAAGTCTCGGAGCCCTGGAGCGACTCTCCAGAGACAACCACGTCGCAGCAAAGACATAGGTTCAAGCTGTTCCACCGTGGAAGCTCCGGGCTCAAACTATTTCGAAGACCCTCGCGATCGCCGCCATCACCATCGGGACAATCCGCGCCAACTGCTCAGCCTCACTCGAGTTCTTCAGAGACAACATCGCAGACACCCGGAGCTGAAGTACCTACCGCGTATTCCAGCGTAGAAGTTTCAGCATTCGATGCAATGGCATTATCGAGACTTGCTTTGCGTGTTTCTGTCCAGCGTGGCCGTCATCTAGCTGCACATGTCGAGGTGAGTCTATTTTAGGTTTAGGCAACCTTATCCTGTTTAGGGTGGCTCTGTCTGTGTTGCTTCCCTGTTGGGGGTTAGGGGCAATGCATGCTTTGCATGGGAAAAATATTATGCGCGGTTATTAACTCTGTCTGCGCAAACTTATAGGAAAACTCTATCAATCCTTACGCAATCCTGAGCTGCGCAGGACGACGACAACGAACACAAGTCGTCCGAAAATCGGAAGATCCCGATTGGGAATGCACATTTGACGTTTGCCTAGCAGGCACAGGCTCTCGAAGCAGCAGGAAGCGACAGCAATTACTCCTAACCAATGGCCTTGTCCTGACGGTCTGCACGAAGGATCGATTCAAATCTGTCATTATTGGGCAGGTGCGTATTCCAATCGAAGAGATTTTCCAGGACGGTGACACTGTTTCATACGACGATAGCAATAATGAGGTATTTGCAGAACTGTACTACACAAAGCGGAACAATATTTTTCTGACGTGCTTACCGTTTTACCCTATTGACACACACCTTGCCGAATAGGCTAAATGGTATCCTCTCCGCGAAGCTGGTCAGAGACGTCGACGTCAATTTCTGCTACGCCGCAAAAAGGTACAACAGAAGGAGCTTGACCTATCAGAAAACGAATCGCCTGCATTCCAAGATGTATTTGGCAGAGTGGAAATGAAGATAGGCTTAGTGTATCAGCCCAGCAAAGCAGATGACGCTGGAATATTGGATGACGTGCCCGGAGAAGATAAAATGCGCGAATTATGGAAAATATTTTTGGATACTATGCGACTGCAATATGGCTCAAACATCACTGAAACAGCCGACGAGAGCTCATCCTCATTGCCGTCTGATGTTGATAATTTGCGCATCACACAGTCGGGAAGTTGTCCTGAACAGATCCAGAAAGACAGCGACCGTCCACGCCGCAGACGTTTCAGAAGAAGGAGAAAATCGAAATCAGCATCTCCAAAATTGGGTGGCAGTAGGAAGCGTCGAATTGTACCCCGGAAATTGCGCAGGAAAAGAAGCCGTTCGGCACAAATTGCAAGATTTTACTCGGACGTTGTGGGTGTAATGTTCCTGGAAGTATCACATGCAAACGATTTGCCTCCAGAAAGAAACAGTAAGTTTACAGAACAGGGATTGCATTGCAATTTAAAAAATAATTGATTGACAAAATGTTGCTTTCCTAGTGACTCGGACAGGATTTGATATGGATCCATTCGTGATCATTTCTTACGGCACACACACCTTCCGTACACGGACCGTTCGTCACAACCTGAATCCAACATGGAATGAAAAGCTGTATTTTCATGTTCGACGCACCGAGGGCAATTACAAGCTTAAATTCGCCATCTACGACCACGACAAATTGTCGAATAACGACTATGTAGCCTGGAAAGAGATTCCAATAATGGACATTATCAAGGAATCTCATGATACCACCGAAAAGATAATCGCCACCGAGATACCCGCAGAAGCAATCGAAGCAGACATGGGACTCCACACAGTCGACTTGGAAATGGTCAACAAGGCCAAGTGGCAAGACAAGCACCATCCTACGCTGACTTTCCGTGCCAAATTTGTGCCCTATCGGAAATGCGTAAAATGTTTTGGGTTGCGCTTGCAAAGACTTATGACGTAAACGGAGATGGATCAATGAGTCGTCTGGAACTGCAGTCTATGCTGGAAAGTCTGGGATCCACGATATCCGAAAACACGCTGAATGGATTTTGGACACACTACGGCAAAGACCCAGAATCGGACGAGTTAACACTGGAAGAGCTTGTCGACAGTCTTGAAAGCTTTATGCTTTCTATTGATCGTTCACCTAGGACTATCTCGCGTGTCCCTAGCAAAGAACTTATATCTGTCGACAGCAGCGAGACCGCTATCGACTCTTCTGACGTTGAAGATACAGATAGCATACAATCCGATGATTTCGAGCCAGTGGAAGAGGATGCAGACGGTATTGAACCAGGCATGACTGATGATGAAGATGAATACTATTCTCTCGTCGGGTACGACGACGATGATGAAGAAGAAGAAAAGGAGGGCCAACGACATCGAGCTCTGGATCGCCATCAGACGAGGCAGATTTGGATGAAATCCTAGAAGAAGCCAAAGGTGTACAATACGCGAGCATATCCAACCAGCAGCAACCACTCGAAGGCAACTTGACACCGAGCCTGGAAAAGAATAAGCAAGGCCATCGTGAGGATTATTCGAAGGAGAAAGTCATTCGCCTTGCCGAGTGCCCTATTTGCCATCGACCGAACTTGTCACGTCGAGCTCAAATGGACATTGTTACACATGTTGCTACATGCGCTGCGAACGATTGGACCACCGTCGATCGTTTCATCATGGGCAACTTTGTCACTGAAGCCTATGCTCAGAGAAGGTAATTGTTGTTGATAACTTTTACACAGGTGTTGCTAACCGAATATCTCTAGATGGTTCGTCAAACTGGTGAGCAAGGTCGGATATGGTCGATACCAACTGGGACGGGTAAATGCTTTATGCTTTATTCCCGATATACCAGTCATGACATTAAAATCTGTTTTACTAGGACAATGCAAACATCATAGTACAAGATAGACTTAGCGGCCAGCTAATTGAAGAAAGGATGAGCGTCTACGTACGCCTTGGCATGCGCTTGCTTTACAAGGGCATGAAGACTGGAATTCAATCAAAGACAGGTATGGAATACCGTTGTCCATTGATTACAAGTCATTTCGTAATAATCATGAATATCTCTCCACTCAATACAGCCCGACGTATTCTGACCAATCTGACGATAAAACAAGGCAAAAAGTACGACTCGCCATTATCAGCTCGCGAAATTCTACCGTTTATAAAGTTCCATCAATTGGATATGAGTGAAGTCCTGGAGCCAATCGAAAACTTTAAGACCTTCAACGAGTTCTTTTATCGCAAGCTTAAACCGAATGCAAGACCTTGCGAGCATCCTGACAATCCACGTGTTATTGTCAGTCCGGCTGATTGTCGTATGATGGCGTTTAATACAATCGATGATGCAACCCGGTTATGGATCAAGGGGTTAGAATTCAGCGTAGAGAAATTGCTAGGTGATGCAGAAAAAGCACAAAGCTACCTTGGTGGATCCCTTGGCGTCTTTAGGCTTGCACCGCAAGATTATCATAGGTAAGAGACAACGAGATCAAAGCTATGTGCGGTTAATTGCTGAGACAACACTTGTTCCAGATTTCATTCTCCCGTTGATGGTGTTATTACAGATATCACCTATATAAGTGGTCAGTACTTCACGGTCAATCCTATGGCAATCAGGACAACGCAAGTATTCGAAATTATCTGTAAAAACGAAAGATATTGACAAACGTGTTTTTATTTACAGGCTTGATGTTTACGGCGAAAATGCTCGTGCTATTATTCATATGGACACGGACGAGTTTGGAAAGGTTGCAATTGCATGTATCGGTGCAATGATGGTTGGATCCATCATATTGACAGCTAAAGTGGGTGATCGGTTAGCAAGAACCGATGAATTGGGCTATTTCGCTTTTGGAGGAAGCACTTTGGTTGTCTTGTGGGAGAAGGAAACAATGACTTTTGACGATGATCTTTTGGAGAACTCGGAAAAGGCGTTGGAGACTCTGGTAAGCATTGAATGCCGCTACTGTGCACTTCTCTCCAAACTTAACACATGATATGCTCTAGGTGCGCGTTGGTAACCGTATTGCGACATCTGTAAAGGACAAGTAGTCCACACACATACTTACACATATAATATTCTTGTTCATTTCCTTTATTTTTGTGTGATAGTACCTAGTAGTATCATTTTGCTTTATTCGTTCCTAATACCTCGAAAACTCTTTGCGGATACATCTTTACTTTTGCTTTGGACGCTGCATATCAAATGTTTGATCTACATTCATCAAGATTTTCCGATTCATTTGGCGGGACAAACTTCAGGTTTAAAGTTTGGTTGCACTTGACACACCGTCGCCCTTGCCCTGGAAAGAATGCTCAGTGAGTCGGCAATCACCTACTGGGCAACACTTGGCGCTGGCGCTCTTGTGAGCTACCTATTCTTGTCCTGGATATCGACTCCCAAGACAAAGCGATTCCAGGTCGAAGCACCCGAAGGTAAGCAGTTGTCATTCGGCACTTCGAGTCGCGCAACAAACTGTCATCTCGTTAACGGTTTTCCTCTGCAGCCGCGGATCCATCATGGAAAGGCGAAGTCTTGAAGAATCCTTCTATTAGGGTATACCGATCTAAAAAAGCTTCTACTAAGAGTGACTCTTTTTCCAACCTGCGCTGCTTGTTAGGACCCCAATAATCCTTCCAACATTATTTGCTATGACCCTGCTACTGCTTATTATCTTGATACGATCAAATCTCCCTCCGTCGATGAAGTCAACGCCGCCTATGAACGTGCCAAGGCTGCTCAAGTAAAATGGGCGAAAACTACCTTTGAACAACGCCGTGCTGTGCTTCGCAGCTTGCTCGAATTTGTGTTGGAAAATCAGGAAACCATTTGCCGTGTTGGCTGTCGCGACACTGGAAAAACGAGTAAGTCGTGATATATATATATATATATATATCTGTTGCAAAGATTTGAGGATGAGTAATTAACGCGATCTTTTGTCAAGTGGTGGATGCCTCTTTGGGTGAAGTGATTACAACGTGTGCTAAGCTTCGGTGGACAATTGACTATGGCGAGTCTGTTTTGGCTGAAGATTACCGTGATCCTGGCCTTATGATGATGTACAAACATGCCAAAGTTGTGTATCAACCTATGGGCGTCGTTGCTGCTCTTGTTAGCTGGAATTATCCGTAAGTACAAGACATACAATTTCTTCAGAAATGGATTTTCTTTGACTAACAAAGGCTATTATCTAGTTTCCACAATGCATTCGGTCCTGTCATCTCTGCCTTGATGTCTGGAAACGGTATCATTGTGAAGACTTCGGAGTACGTTGCTTGGTCGAGTCGCTACTATCACTCGATTATTCAAAAATGTTTGGCTATCCACGGTCATGACCCTGAACTTGTACAGTTTATTACTGGCTTCGCAGATGCTGGTGAAGCTGTCGTGCGCTGCGGTGTGAACCACGTTACCTTTATTGGCTCACCTGCGGTTGGCAAGCTGGTCCAGCGCAACGCTGTCGATTCTTTAGTCCCCTGTGTTCTCGAACTTGGTGGAAAGGATTGTGCTATCTTGCTCAAGGATGCTGATTTGAACCAAGCGATCCCGGTGCTTATGCGTGGTGTCTTTCAGAACTGTGGCCAAAACTGCATTGGTATTGAACGTATCATCGTTGCGGACGAAATTTATGACAAGGTTGTGAACGAAATGGAAGCTCGTATCAGCAAGCT
The DNA here is from genome assembly GCA_000611695.1 of Rhizomucor miehei CAU432. Taxonomy (NCBI): domain Eukaryota; kingdom Fungi; phylum Mucoromycota; class Mucoromycetes; order Mucorales; family Lichtheimiaceae; genus Rhizomucor; species Rhizomucor miehei. The sequence goes on along the minus strand of KK100185.1, from coordinate 67,195 downwards.
GCGCCAGGGTTCAGTCTTGGCCGATGGTGATGGCGTTGATTGCGGTGCACAGACTATGGGAACACAGGTTTGTTCGCTACGCCGGTCAATATTTGGCTCAAAACTTTTGCTAATCTACTGATATTCTAGTTTGAGAAGCTTGAAGGACTGGTGCAAGAGGCTGTCTCCCGCGGAGCTCGTTTGCTTAAGGGAGGCAAACGCTACCATCATCCCAAACATCCGGAAGGCCAATACTTTGAACCAACTTTGCTGGTGGACGTGACTCCTGACATGGAAATTGCCAACGAGGAAGTGTTTGCTCCTATCATGGTTATCATGCGCCATAAAGGCCCTGAAGATGCTGTGCGTGTTGCAAACGCATGTCCTTATGGTCTTGGTTCCTCTGTATTCTCGTCTGACAAGTCGCTTGCTGAGCAGATGTGTCTCCAACTCAAGACTGGTATGACCAATGTGAACGATTTTGCTGTCAACTATCTTTGCCAGAGTCTTCCATTCGGTGGCGTTGGTATCTCAGGCTATGGTCGCTTTGTAAGTAACCCACCAGAAAGTATTTTGTGATGGATAGCTGCAAGGGTGTACTAATAACAACTTTGTTACTAGGCTGGCCCCGAAGGCCTTCGAGGCTTGTGCGTTCCTAAGGCTGTCACTATCGACCGCATCCCGTTTGTAAAGACACCTATTCCACCAATACTGGACTACCCCATTGAAAGTTTGGTCAAAAGCTACAACTTTTTGGAGAACTTGATCAACATGATGTATAACCCCGCATATTTGGCTAAACTGAAGGCTGCTCTTGGATTGGCAAAGGCTTCAATGTTTTAAATCCTAAAACCTACTATTCTAGCACATTGCTATCTAATGATAACAATAAATCCCCATTTGCTTATTTCAATGTGGATGATGAAGCATCTTTGTTTATTCAGAAAGAGGTCTCAGATCTTCAATTTGCTTGATAAGGAATGCTTTCTCGTCATTAAATTGTTCGTCATCTGCATTCTATCCGTTAAGCACGTACTTTCTTTTCACTAGCAAATAAAAGTAACTTGCCTTGTCTATCATTGTGGAAGTTTTTCAGAAAAACTACAAGTTTGTCCTGGTTCTTCAAGAGGATATCAAGAATGGGTTTGTTCTTGTTTGGATTAGCAACAAACACCTAACAGGATAGCTTTTTAGAGCTTTTGGAAAATTTGATTCCTATCTTTTTCTGTACCTTAAAGACATGGAATGCTTCAAATTGGATATTGCGACTGCGGTCACGCAGCAGGTTCATCATTAATTTCAGATTCTCTGCATTGCTAATATACCTCGTCATGACGTTGAAATTTGATCGGTCCAGGAGTATTTCGCCTAGTAACTGCAGCGGATGTAATTCAGTATTTGTCTCTGACATGTTTTACCATTCTCATAGTACTTTTAATGATTGTCGCTTCGTCACATAATTTGATGACGTTAAAAGTCGCTTGTAATGTTCAAAGAACTAGTGTCCCATGCTTTGCTTTTAGCCCAACGATCTGATACAGTGCTTATATTGTCCTCTTCCTTTTTTTACCTCGTCATAGTTTGCTTCCAAGAACTCGGCTACAACTTGTTTGTGCTTCGTAAGGATTTCTTTGAACGATGCAAACGCATCTGACGCAATATCAAACGTGCTCATTTCCACATAGTCGAAAAATAGGTAAAACTGAGGCGAATAGAGAATAATCTTTGCCAGCGCCTCGTTGCGTAGACATTCACGTAGGATCAATCCACAATTCAATGCTACTTCGGGATGCTCATAGCTAAAATGTAAAAGAAATACCTAGTCAATTCGCTAATGTTAATAGCAAAAATTGCATCTTTTTCTTTACCCCTTTAACAATGCAAATAGTAAATCTTCTCGGGTGCACAAATATTCCACCGTTGGCAATCGTGATCCAATTTGCCGCCGAAGCAAATTATTGAATATTTGAGCTACGTCCTTTTTGGCCTATAAAATAATCATGTGTTGGTTTTACATTGTAAACGCTGCCGTGATATCGATGCTTGCCTCAAAATCCAGTTTTGAAATGTTCATAACGAGTGCTTGTAAAAGGTCATTCTTGTAAATTTCTTGAGCCAGCTGTGCGACTTGATCCGGACTCGGTTCATTATCTGTGAATGTGCAGCAAACGCCCGAGGTTCAGTTATGTATTCTATAATGCATATATGCCCGCTTTTTTCTTTCTTTTTTCCCTCTCTCTCTTTCTCCCTTTTGTCTTGCCCCTACGCACCATGCAAGATCGTTTTCATGGAAACAAGGTGTTTTGAAATTTCTTCATTAGCCTATAATACAGAATAGATATTAAAAAATTGACCAACAAAGAAGCTTCGAGACGTAATACAATTTTTTCGTGTTATTTGTACGCGTGTGCCGCGGGGAGACCGGGGAAAGAAAACTCATCAGGAACACACAATTACCTTGCGTTTATCGGGCCCATCTAACCTTGAGATGGCATCTTTGGTCAGTCGAACGAGATCGTGAGGAGTCTTTTGCTTGGGTTTGAATATGTTAAAATTCATTGGGGACATTCACTGCAGGGACTGGGAGGTGGGAAGAGAGAGTCAGTCTTGCCGAGCTGAGTATTCTCCCTGTCGCCATTGGATGACCATCGAACCTTGTTTTTCGTTTCCCTCGCTTATACCTCCTTTCTCAATCCAAGCAATGATACGTCGCAAGGTTAGTAATAGCCGCCTTATCGTGAAAGCTTTTTATAGTAACCTACAAACTAATCGATATATTGTTGGATATTGTTTTCATTAAAAAAATCTGTGGCCAGAGCCAGGCAGTGTGCTGTGGTTCCGCTGGCGGAAAAGGAGAAATGCTCCCCTTCTTTCATCATCAGTCTTTATTAGCTTATTTAAAATATGAATGACATTAAATGTACACAGTTTTTATGCTTGCGTCTTCTTCTTTCCCTTCTTGGTTACAACTTGGAAAGCTGATTCGTCTTCCAGAGTGGTACTTGGAAAAGTGACACTGAGCTTGCCAGCCATATCAGCCTTTCGTCGCTTCATAAACTCGTCAGCAAAACGACGTCCGTCCATGGAGGTAGAGTTAGCATAGATGATATCTTGAATGATCTCAGCAGAGCTATTATCTAGAGGGAATGAAAGGAGCATCTGCAAGATTTCCTCAGCTACACCAAGCTGTAAGTAACAAACGCAACGTAACCTCTTTTCTTTTTTTACGTTTACATACCATTAACTCCAGGGTTGAGTCCACGCAAACTCTGGCGACACCATCGGCAAAATTCATCGCTTGGTGGTTTGTTTCCATCAGTCTTACTATTCTTTGGATTGTTAGCAGCTGATGCTGCAGGTCGGGATGCCGCAGTTTGCTGCACAGATGGACTTTGTTTCGGCGCGCCCACAGGTTCCCAGGCATTTTGGGTGTTGGTAGAACGATTTGTATTGCTGCTATGCGAAGTAGTGGATGGAGGGGCGGTGGATGATGTAGTAATTCGAGCTTGGATTCGCTGTGCAGAGACAGTAGTCCATCCCGCACTGCTTGTGGCCTTAGCTGCTGCGTTTTCGGCAATTCCGGCATAGCCTCGACCAGACGATGGTATCGCACCAGAACTGATTGAGTTGGCCATAGTATTCGCAGCTGCTTGTTGCTGTGCTTTAGCACGGCGCAAAGCAGCTTCCTCTTCTTCTTGCTGAATTTCTCGAAGAGTCTTCTTTGGCGCAGTCGTAGTCCCCCAGGCGGGCGCTGAGGTAGAAACTGATGCAGAAGATGCGGTCTTGCTAGGTGTAACTACGCCCCAGGACGTGTTGCTGCTTGAACTGGCAATGCGACTGGCAGCTGTAGCTGCCTGTTGAGCTTCTGCTTGTTTTCGTGCTTCAGCTTCTCTGGCTTCCATTTCTTGAATTTCGCGAAGGGAGGGTCCCTTGGTGGTAGACTCAAGACCCCAAGGAGAGTTACCCCATCCTGACTTTGTGCTGGTCGTGGAGGCTGCAGTAGCATTTTCACTCGATGCTGCTGCTGCCTTGGCAGCTTGTTGCTGTTGTTGTTGTTGTTGAACTTGGCCTCTTGCTGCTTTCGTAATTCCTCCGCTTGAATATCACGTAAGGAAACTGGCTTGCTTACAGTACTTGGTGGTTTTGTAGCGGGCTCTTTGGGTGATGGTTCAGGCGCAGGTTTAGGCTCTGCCTCAATGCTTGCCTTAGCCATAGACTGCGCAAGAGCTTCCTCTTCTTGATCCTTCTCCTTCGCTGCTGCAGGCTCAATGTCAACTGCTTCAGTCTGTTCTGCAAGTTTGTTTTGTATTCGAGAAGCTACCGGTCTGTCACTCTTCGAAAGCGGCGTTCCAGGAGCGGATCCCCATCCACTGTGAATTGACGGAGAGTTGGTGGACACCGGAACACTTCCAGGTAGGCGGCGGTTTTCAGTTTCCAGCGACTGGGGAACACTTTGATTAGCAGCAAAAGCACCTTGGCCCAATCCTGAGGACTGAGGTGAGTGCGGCGAGAGACCAGCCGACTCTAAGGCTTGCTGTTGTTGGAGCTGTTGCTGCAGTTGCTGCTGGAATTGCAAATGCTGCTGCTGTTTTTGTTGAAGCATTTGAAGATACTGCTGGTGCTGGTTCATATGATCATTCATTGTACGTTGATAATCCATGTAGCCTGGAGAGCTTGCGGTGGGACCAAACAGCGGATTGAGTCCATGCTGTTGCTGGCGCTGTAGCAACGATGAAATACCAGGGGATTCCGCACCGCCATACATGTCGCTTTGGCCGCTGTTCAACCATGCAGGTGTACGAGGCCTCTCGCCCCAAGGCGACGCTCCGTCGCGAGAGCCCAAAAACGAAGGTCCAAAGGTACCACCAAATGGACTTTGAAGTAATGATGGAGACTGTGGGGTGCCAGCTCCTTGGCCCAATTGCTGCTGCAAAAAGGATGACTGCAAACCTCCAATACCACCGAGAGTATTGTACTTGCCACCAAAATCGAAACCTCCAGCTTGGGGAGACAATATGTCGGAAGCAGCACTGGAACCCCCAAACAAATTACCTGATGCCGTATCTAATGGTGTCGAGCCACCAAGCAGGGAGCTTGCAGACGGCGATGGACGGCTGAAAGGATCAAGGCCCCGAGTACGCGAGGAAAGACCAAGATTCAGACCTGCAGCGTGGGATGAGGCTGGGGAGTCGATAGTCTCCGTTTGAGCAGGAGTCAAGAACGGTTCGCTGTCATTGCCAACTCTTCGAATCAGCGCCATCAAAGGCTCAAACTGGACATCGTCTTCACGTTTGACAAGCAGAGTGGGAGTAAAGAAGCCGCTCTTGTACCATCCTTGCATCTCCTGAGCATCGAACGGTCCCTGCACGTTTCCTTGAGGATCGCGATAGAACCATTTGTAAGCGAAAGGCGGCTTGCTTGCAGCTGGCGATGCATCTCTAAAGTCTGTCTCCGCTGAGAATGCACTTGGAGCATGAGCCGACTCCATCCCGCGACCAAAAGTTGGATTGATACCATCCGAGAACGGACTGCCTCGAAGTTGACCAGTTCCAAAGGTATCCCTCGAAATTTCGTCGTTTTGCTGGTCGTATCCCCTTCGTTTAAAGTCCTTGGCGATACTCGTATCAAAACCAGCTTGCCAATCACGACCGGACCTGTCCTCTAATGCCCCGCTTGTAGCACAGTTGCTTCCTCCGAGACGGAATACACCATCGCTGTCAAAGGAACCCACGGTGTCACGGTTTACACCACCCCATGCAATTTCCTCCTGACTATTCTCTGGGCCTTTGTCGCTGTCGGAGTGTGACCATTCTCGTTGCCTTGCGCCGTCTATTGAAATAATAAGTTTCGTGATTCACTGATCCGCATATTAATCATACCCTGGTCGTTTCGTCTCGAGAAATAATCGTGCATTCGACCTAGACTTTTCATTAATATGTACAATATACTATTGCAATTCAACTAAAGTTTACCTTTGGAGCGTGGTAAATTCATGCGGCCAGGAGTGTTCGGCAGGTTTTCAGATCCTGGGCTTTGCGCAGGGCTGCCATGCAGATCTCTATGGCTGTTGTTTCGAGAATTATTGGGTCTGTCACCACCTGTAGTAATGATGCGACGTCCAATTTCAGAATGCACAGGCCCAGCTAGTAACTATGTTTATACAAGACACTTAGCAATCAATCTCACCCTTGGAATACAGAATACTCCACCTTCTTTTCCTCCTCTGTCAAGTCCGTGAACGAGAGTGGACCTTGACTTTCTTCGACTACTACGTAATCGTGACGCTCAAAGTCAGCAGGTACATCAACAGGTTTGTACAAGCCAAGCATAAACTCTTTAGAGTACTTGTACGTAGGCCCCGATTTGTTTTCGCTCGTATTGTTTGAACGCATGTCAAAAGAATCTCCAAGAGAATCGTTGGCATTAGTCGACGAGCCTTGCTCTCGTGCAGAAGAGTATGCACTACCAGAATTGTTTGACTGCGTATGATTCGAAAGGAATCCCGGAGTTCCGGAAGATGAGTTTGCTGAACGCAATCCTTGAGCATCAAGTGTGTTTGATCTCTTTGGAACGCCTCCGCGCATCCTAACCAAGGGAGCATTAATATACCTGTCATAAACGCGGTATCGACAGGAGGGTCGATCCTCACCATTCCGGGCCAAAGTTCATATTAGTCGTCATCTTGAACGTGGAAAGAGATAATAGATCTCGGTGCGCTGTCTGAAACAAACTGTGAAAACAGAAGACGTTGACAAGTTCGGCAGGTTTGCCCTGTAAAAGAACAAGAGGCTTCGCTGCGCTAGAAATGTTTGAACCGCGTCGAAACGAAGAAAAGAATTTTTGGACACTTTGTCAAAATATATTGAAAAATGACTGTACATCGGCCGCTATGGTCCATCGCACCTTATGCTCCTACGCAATGGTCTTACGGAAAATTATGGATGGATCCTCTCCTCCGTGCTCTTCCCAACTTTCTGATGGCAACTATCCCTCTCTAGTGGCAGGCATAACATTTTACGACCTTCTGGCAACTCGAGTATGTGACCCACAAGGCTCTCTGGTATCAGGCGCTTCCTGCCGGGGATTCTCTATCTGGCAATTATCCATGTTATAGAGTTCGCGGTTTTGACAGGTTGACATATTCCGCATCACTCCAGGACTATCTTATATGCGCATGTATCACAACAAGCTTCTCTGTCGCGCTTGTTTACACTCAGTGCTGCCTGCCAAGTTCGATAACGGCAAGTGCTTGCTCTGTGTCGAGTTGGGTTCTCAAGACCATTTCATCCGGACGTGTCCGTACAAAGCAACTGTTTGGATACAGATTTGTCATCGTTTCCTTCCTCGTCGCGTATCGCGCAATCCACCGGATATCCTCGCTCTCGATGCTATGAACTGTTGTTTACAAGACTCGTCTGGAGTATAATTAATAGTCAAGCTGGTCCATCTGCGTGCCGGCTATTTAGCGAGGTCACTGGCGCTTCATTTTCTCTGGTATCATTCATAGTGCATATAAAATGGATTTCCAGCGTTAGACATTTTTCGAACACTTCTTTCCTCTTTCAACCTTCCTTTGCATTCATGGCAATCTTCACTGCATTGCTTTGATGCTTTGCTGGCGAGAACCTTATTGTCTATCCAATTATCAAATATAAATATAAGACTTTGCGATCGATCAACCTGGACGGTTCTTATGTAGCGTTAAAATGCTCTACAAATACAGTAGATCGAGTTTTTTTGTAGCCTTTTCTAACCGAAGTCTTCAGTATAATAAGAGAACAAGAGGCCAGAACTTTTTGGCATCGAACTCTGCTGAAACAATGAATCGTCTGGCTGTGCTGGGGCAAAAAATCAAATGATTTGGTTTTCAGTTGCCTTTCTCTCCTTCTCATCATTTTCACTCGACCGCAATTTACTTTGACGAACACTTCGACGCCATCGAAATACTTTGCACACTCTTTTATCCATTGGAATTGCTATATATCCTCCCCTATTGATTTAGCGTAGAAAATTAGCTGAAGAGGGTGGTAAAGTAGTCGAATATAACTATTGCTCTGTGGACCTATATATCCAAAGAATACTTTAATCAGGAGTATGTCGCGACTGCGGCTGGGAGGACATAAGTGAAAATCCAACAAAAATGCGCTTATGCAAAGATGATAACAGAGTGTAGAGGTAAGTCGTCAAAAAATTTGATGTGAATAACGTGTATCTAATGTTCTCATAGTTGGAAAGAAGAGACTACGAGCCCCGAAGACGAAGCAAAGCATAAAAAGAAAAGAAAGAAGGGCGAATCACACGCAACACGGCTAATGCCAACCAGTCGCTACAGAAAGTTTGTACATCATGCGGTCAAGAAGGACATTGTACCCCGGCTTCAAAACAGTACGTCAACCACAAGCTGAATATCGACGAGATCCTTGCAGAGCGAATCGGTAAAGATTAGGAGCATTTTACGCGGACTGCGCCTGTGCAGAACGCTGTACAACCTGAGTACCGAGAACGACTACACCAGGGCATCGTGAAAAAGTCTTCCTAGTCAAGGCAAGGTGACTACAAGAACTTCTCTCGTGGTCAGTAGATACGTCGTCGAAAATGGTCAAGCCGCTATTCCAACTTACATCTTTTCGCAATCTTTCTGGTACTCGCTTGTCAGCTTGTATGAGGCCTTGAAATCTCAAACTCAAACCCAAATTTTCCAAATGACTTCAAAGCCTACTGGAACCGCATTGTCCAGCAGTATCCCGACTTCGCTATCCACTGGAGAACGTTACTGGATATAGTGATATCTTGTCAACAGCATGCACAGAAATTTCCACTGGCTATACGAACCACATTACTGAAAATCTCCAAAACAAGGTTGAATCGTTTATCCAACATCAACTGAACAAGTTTGTTCCGGTAAGCTGCGGATTATATCTTGCAACAACAAAATGCTGATGTAACCTTACCAGAGCATTTTATCGAAGAAGCAGGTGCAACAAATTGCAAATGAGTACTTGTACGAAGTGATTGCCGAAGGACAACTCGTTGAACTTGATTTCTTGGAGGAAGCACCATTGGAATTAGTTATAGCAATGCAGGAAATCAAATATTTTCTGATGCCATCGGCTCCCCGGCCCTGGACTACGCGAGAAACATCAGCAAATCCGGGATTCTTTATCTCTGTGCTTTATGCAATCTTGCGAGAGTTCGAGAAGAACATGTGGCAGCGGGAAACAAGGAAAAACGCACCAAGATTATATTTACTGACGCCAAGACTAAGCTTTAAATGGCGTTTTACTACGCTCAATGCCAAAACGCTACGGTCGCTACTTGGAATTAGCATTCGACAGACGATGTAGAGCGGTATAAAGCAGAGTTCGATATGGACAAGTATCGGCTTCTAAGGTAGGTTCTCAAAGGAATGTCTAAAGGTCCAGCAAATTAATAGTTATTGGAATTGATCCCAGCGACAAGGATGCCTTGTTTACCAACCAAATATCAACCGATGGTTATGCGGTTGATTTTCAACTGACACGCATGGCACGAAGAAAATCCACCACGGAATTTGAAGCTTGAAGACTTTTCAAGCGCAAAGATTGATGAATACTTTCATGTGCGCGCACTTGACCTCGGACGAACACACATATTTACAGAATCTTATGGATGGATGCGGCGAAGAATCGCAAGAAGTCCAGAGAGTTAGTAGGAAGGAGTACAGCGCATGATTGGCGCCAAACAAGAAACAAATCTTTGCAAAACGTCACAAAAGGAAACCGGCATCGAGACGACCGAGTCAAGATTCCCAACGTCGAAGACGGTCAGCGTCTAGCAGTATAATCAATATCTTACGTATTTTCTCGAGCAGCGAAATACGTTGTTTGAATTCTATTCAGAACGACATGAAAAGACACGATTCCAAAATTACAAGGACGCCACAGGGCTCGAGAGGAACTCGCAAACGTCTTAAGCAATGGTGGAAAAAATTACAATTGCAAGAAACGTAAAATTCGGGCAAGAAATCGCAAAAAGAAGGACAAAAGAGAAAGAGATGCAGAAGACGCCGAAGTTCTGGAAGGTAGTTAAAATGTCATATGGTGTCATCGGAACATTAACCAAATATCACTAGAATACCATCGCAGCCTATATCTGCTCTTTGCTCAACCTTGAACATACCACCCGAAAAAGAAAGCAAATGGGAACGGAAAAAGGAGATACAAATTCACAAAGGCAAGATCTCCCTTATCCTTCTTGGAGATGGCATGTTCAGCAAGGATGGTAATAAGATCAAGGGACATGAAAGGGGCGTCGTTGGTGTCTTGCGGAAAATGCTGAAGCGGAAAGAAGCCAGAGGAGAAATCGCAGTCGGTAAGATAGACGAATATCTAACGTCCCAGGTATGAATAATGTTAAAAATTATAAAGTACTTCGCGAATGCAACCATTTAGATTTGCCACTCCTCCTTGGATCGGAAATTGCGAAAATTAACAACTGAGGATCGTATATCTCACCATGGCATCCTTGAATGTCAAAGCTGTGGTATACTGTGGGATAGAACGTAAATGCCTCTAATAACATTTACTACATCGCATCAAGTGTCTGGCAAGGATTTGTCCGCCCAGTCTCTTTTGCTAGACCTTCAGCAAATCAATCCACTACTACGAACGTGAGACCTGAAAGGGTTTAGGTTTTTACGGTAAGTACGGCAATTTTCCAAACTGTTAGATATTACAGGTGCTTATTTGAGGACTTTTTGCTTTGCGTTCTCAAAGAAATTCGGTAAGTCATAAATTATACACTGTCACAGTATTTGGACGCTTTACTCATTGAGGAATCATTTGCGTTGCTCGGAGTACTCTTGCACCGTCAGAGACGAGTTTGTGGCATAACTGTAAGTATCTCGTAATTGAGCCTGCTACATGATGACCATCTAATATTTCCTGAAGGCCCAAATCATCTCGACGTAACATGCAATTTTGTGCTGCATTACGCAAATGATTTCGCAATAAAAACTAGAAATACTAATCTTTATTCGGGAATCAAAATTGCCTATGATATTGACGACGGGAAAGCTTTTTTTAAACCACCGTACTGCTCCAAGCAGACGGTCAAACAGAGAAAGGGAATGAAAACACGCTAGCTGCTCATACAGAAGTTACAAAATACTGACAGCGTCGCAACCACTGTGGACCAACCCATGAACACACAGGCGACAACCGTAGACAAAGGTACAAACGAAATACAAAAGAGGTGCCT
>KK100185.1:0-55838 GCA_000611695.1 Rhizomucor miehei CAU432 | reverse complement strand
CTTGACGATAGTGAAATGGTCCTTGAGGGACGAATGAATCTTGCTGGGAGTTGCTGGTACTTGAGGAAGCTTGCAGCAGATAGCGCCAGATTGTGTGCCGTATTGGCATCTCGGTGGAGAAATTTCCCGCATGATCGATATTGCACATCTCAATATATCGTCTGACAAGCAGGTTTTTCCAAAACAGAGACATTCGAAATTTTCCCTTTCTTAAGACAAAGACAGCAGATTTTCGACGAGTTATAGTCATCGATCCTGCATCTAGTGTGCGGCGTCCCCTGGAGATAACTGTACAGTGACTGGGTAAGCTTGAAATCCAACGAAGGTAGTGCGCCTTTTCTGTGGTGATTTGCCTTGAGCATCCCATCCATCCCAAAAGCAAATAGTACAGGCCTCTTCTCAGTCCTTGGCAATACGGATTTGGATAGATTCACGATCTGCTGGACCGCCTTGTCGATTTCCGCCTGCATGGACATTCGAGTGTCCCATCCTTTGTGCATAACAGACGGTTTGGTACAAAAGTTCTGGATGCTGATACCTCTTCCTTCTTCTTGCCAGGCGCGTATGTACAACCTGAGTTTGTCAAAGTTGGATTTCTTGCAGTTTGCCGGAGGTTTCTCCTCTGCAGCCTTGATTCTTGCTTCATGCGCCCAAACTAGCCCCTTTCGTTTCTCATTGCTTGGTACAAAAATTGCAGATATAGGACAAGCTTCACCGGAATCCCATCCTACTACACAAGCATCTGCTTAGTGTAGAGTTGGGGGTAATATGTCTAATTCCTTTACGTACTTGACATCACGGCCGCCCGAGTGAGACCTTTGCCACTCCAGGTAAACCATTTGTAATTGAGTACCGTTGGTACGTGGTGAAAAGTAAGAGAGCCTCAGATATTCGCAAAAGGTCAAGTATTGATGAAACAGGGATGCCCATTTTCTAGGCATTCGCTGTTGCGACACTTATCTAGGCATTTATGGGAATGGGAGACGAAACCTTCGTAATCGCTCGGCTTTAAGCTTTCAGTTGCTTCAGTGATCCTAGTCGTCAGTGTCTCCTTTTCCAAGAACATGTTACGCTTAACTTTGCTCTTGACGACCGACCAGAACTGCTCAATAGGGTTGAGCTCAGGACAGTACGATGGAAGATAGGCACATCGGTAACCACAGGACGTGATGTACTTAGCCACGTCGCTAGACGTATGGATGGAGGCATTATACATTATGATGTAGTAGCCCTTCATGTGTGGATACTTGTCCATTGATTGTTTCCGTCTCGATCACGACGAGGTTGTAGTAACAGTGTTGTTGGAGAGTAAAAAACAGATAAGCTGTTGAAAACAAGTAGAGATGTCGGTGAGATCAGGCCGAATATATGCCAATACAAAGACAAAAGAACAATAAAAAGTTATGAGTGTAGAATGATCTGTGTTTATTTGCTTGCGGCTCGCGTTTTTTATACATTTCTAGTATTCAAATGAATAGAATTCAGATGAATAGAATAGCGCTTGACCATTTCCCTTTAGAGTCAATTAACAAAAGTGGAAAGTGTTAAAAGACAATTGAGCAACAAGATACAATATAAGGGATAAGTGATATAGCTGATATTCATATAGATACAGTTATACTACTCAAAGGCGAACACCAACGGCAGCCGACATCATCTCGTCCATTGTAGCCTTCAGGAAGCTTAGGTAGTGACCTGTTACTGTGCTTGTGTTCATAAGCTTAGCATAAGCTCCTCGCTTTCTCTTCTTGGCTGGCGGCTGTGGCAATCTCAGGCTGCACTTCACCGGACCGGAAGCAGAGATTGCCCCAAAATGGTGGTTGTCTGCCCTCGTGCTTTGGGCACAGTGACTACCGCAGACGAGCCTTTTTTCGACCAGGCCATACTGCGCTTCATATTGATGTGGAAGGCAGACTCATCCAATAAGACGCAGTTAGTTGGTCCTGAAATCTATGTCCGTCCCCTTCCACTTGCGAACCCAATCAAGGCACTCTTGGATTTTCTCCTCGCTATTCCTGTCCACAGGCTGGAACCGGGCCTTCTTAAGCGACAGGTTGCACTGCATCCTCACGAAGTCATAAACAATACTCTTAGAGACTTTGAGCCCTTCAAACCTCTGAAGCAGTCGTTCCATCAACTGTTCCAAGACCGCTGAAGGATTCTTATCAACATAATCCAGAATGACCTTCTTATGCTCCTCACCGAGGATACGCGGGCGGCCATTCTTCTTACGCTTCTCGAAGATGCTATCAGGATCCTCCTCATACTGCTTGGCCCATCTTTCAGCCGTATGAACGTGGATACCCAAACTGTTTTGCGGCAGCTGACGCACTCAGACATTTTTCAAACAACAGTTGAAGAACCTGACCTTATCTTGGTGCGTATAGAGCGTGTACACTCGCTTGACTGATGCTTCTCTCATGCGAACGTACACATCCTTCTTTGCGCTCTCGCAAGGTAAGATTACGCAAAAACTGTGTGTATGAACTTAGCGTTCCAAGAGCATACTGCTCTTCGTCGACGACGTAGTCCATGAGCTCAGGTCTGCCGTACTCATCGACAGCATTGTCTTGCCCCTCTTCGTAGAAAAATTGGATGCTCATGTTGCAATGTAATTTCAAACGTGCGAAGTGGTAGGAAGAAGGAAGGCTGAGGCTGAAACGCTTACATACTTTATATACTCTTGGGAGGGTACCAACAACACCTCCCGCGAGATGCGACATCTGAATTGTCATTAGCACGAAATCTATTTTTGGGAAATGCGAAATTCACACTTGGGAGAATGCGAAATCTGTTCTCATTAGGGGAGGGGACTTTACTTTTCGGAAAGAGTGTATCTGCCCTTGGATACGACAATACAGTTAAAAAAGCGTAAGCGGCAAAAGAATCCGTCGACAATCAAAAAAGAAAGCGGGCAAAGTCCGTGCACGACAAGCTGCTGTCGTGCACAGACTTCGTCCACTTCCTTTTTAGTCCTTCTCACCGTCTTCTTGGTATCTTCCCCTTTTTTGAATCTTTCACCGTTTTCCTGATATCTTTCCCATTTTGATATTATTTCCATTGTACAAGCATTTTTAGATTTCTTACACCTTTCCTTTATTATTATGTAGCCGAGCTAATATAAATATCCCTCGAAAGAAAAGCAGACTTTTACAACGACTAAAAATAAAGAGGATATTACATTAATAAGGAAATGATGGAAGATAACTGAGTATTTGTGAAAAGGCGATGAAACTTGAAAAGGGAAAGTATAAGAAGAAACGGTGACGAGGTCAAAAAAGGAAGTCGGCGACGTCCGTGCACCACGCATTCAGATCGGAGAAGCAAAAAGTAAATATCAAAAATGTCGACAACAGCAGGATTTGAACCTGCGCGGGCAGAGCCCATGAGATTTCTAGTCTCACGCCTTAACCACTCGGCCATGTTGTCCTCGGATGTTATTGTCGCACCTCCCACAGATCAAGGGACCAACAGGCCGGTCGCGCCTAGTGGATCTCGCGTCCCTAGGCGTCGCTTTAAGCCAACGGTCCCTCCGCGGAGACGACGAGCTGAAGATGCTCAACCGTCTATAAATAGAAACTAGTTACTAGAACTTTCATTGACTTTCACCTGTATATATACCGCTCTTGTACGAGAAGAAATAGAACATCTTTCCGTCCTCCTTAGCTGTGTGCGTTTGGTTACTGGCTTCGTGCTTCTCTTACGCTTCGTGCATATCTCTTGTCCAAGAATTAGATACAGTACCTGCAAAACATTACGCTTAGTGCATTCTGACATTATTTGTCGTAGCTGGTTCAAAACGTGCACATCCCAGCGAGCATATCGAACGACAAGGAAGCACGAAGAAACGACGTTTTCGGCCGGTGATCTCTCCACGGCGATCACGTAACACAAGAGCAACGCAGGACGCAGAACAACCTAAAATGTCAACCACTTGCTAGAAACTTCCTTGAACACTGTATATATTCTGATCTTGGATTGTAACAATAAACATCATATTTTCCTCCTTTATTATCTCGAGTGTTCTCTCGGTTCTGTATTGCTTCCTATATTTGTCGCACCCATTGGCTAAGGAATTCCGTCAATATCGAGGTCGACATATTTGTCGAATTGGAATTTCACTAAGTATAGTTCACGAAGTAGGGTTCACGCAGAATGTCATGCAGACAGCGATCACGAAGCACGAAGGTCAACACAGAAGAGTTCGAAGAGAAAAGCGGAAGAGATGATGACCTATTTCTAGAAAATTACAAGAAAATATATAGATTATCGGAAGCTCTTTCTAGAGACTTCCATGGCGGATAATTCTATTCTATTGTTCGAGTATCTGGAAGTTTCTTTGCTCGGCGAGCGGGAATTGTAGGTTTGAATTTTCGCTTGGGCTTTGAGCTGCCCAAGCAGTCGGATCCGACATATTTTGTTGCTTGTGAGTGATACAACAGCTAGGTCCGTGCGTAATAAGCAGCGAGTGAGTGCAATAACTATACAGCGATTAACAACGATAGACGGCTGGGAGAAACTATCAACCAGCAAGCGCGCGTAGGGAAAAGGGACGAACCAAAAAATGTTGTCTTACTTCCGGGACACCGTCCCCTTTTAAAATACGAAAGTATACACCGACGTGAAACATTGCGAATTATTCTATGTCTATATGTCTATTAACGTTGTCGTCTTCTAGGTGGTAATGATGTATGCTTTTTCCTGTTAATGGTCGTGCTGCTTTGCATTGCTAGTATACCAGACGCACTTGTTGCCTGGATACCAGTAGGTGCTTTGCCAACCAGTATGTCGGACTTGGGTGGAAACACCTAGAAATTGCTCTCGGATAATAAAAGTCGCACTCAGCGATAGAATAAACGACAGATCTTGTTCACCTTCTTCCGTTTGTCTGTGTGGATATATCTCTCTCTTCTTGCTGTGTTTCTCTTGCCTGTGTGGCTAAGCCATTCTGTGTGAATACGTCCATCGTTCGACTAACGATCGCAAGTTACGTCCACGTGAATTATTTGCTAACTGACAAATGGAATTCGTCCGGATAGCGAAATGGACTAACGCGTCGGTCTCCTAAACCGAAGATTCCGGGTTCGAGTCCCGGTCCGGATGCAAAAATATAAACAGATTTTGCCACCTGTTGCGTTCGTATATTGCAGCGGCGACAGTTTGTGTCGTAGCTCACACTCCGCTCACAATAACTTCTTGATCCAATCTCACTGCGATTGTAATAGCATTTCAGACAGTCCAAAATGTTCATTTTAGACAACATTTTAAACACTTTTACATTTAAGTCACATTCTAATAATATTTGAGACAATCAGAGAGTTTTATCCACATTTTAGACATACATTTCTGGTGCTTCTTTCCACACCATGAGAAAGGCTACTCAGGAATTAACTCCATTGTCGCTTTGACAACATGTACTTTGCAAATTTACCGGCGCAGCTGTCGACCGTTCTTCTTTTGTTTTCAGCTTGTTGACTCGTCACTTGTACTCTGGAAAGGTCACCTCTACTATGCGCCTTTCTTTGCGCTTAAAACAAAAGTTTCTTAAATTGAAGTATTCATTATACTGTTTTTTCCATTTATATTTTAGTAGACCAATGGTTTGTTGAAAGAGCTCGACGAAGCAAGAGCTGCAGACTTCGAGTGTGAGGTAAAACCTCGTCCCAAAGACGCTGATCACTAGAGTGACCAGGTCGTGGGCGCAACTGGGGGTAGTCAGCACGGCGTCGTTGTGGTCCAAAAGCGCGACACCGGGGTGTATCAGTTGCAAGAAGACATTTTAAGACTAGAGCATGTTTACTCGTGTGCTGCTTCGACCGAGGCGTTGCCACTGTTCGGTGGTACCTGTGCAAACAAGAAGTTACTCGCTCTGCTGGATTCCGGTGCAAGTTCCTGCTACATATCTTCTAGGTTCCTCAAGTGTTTACCTGTTGTGGAAATCACGCCTAGGGAAGTCGAAACTGCAGGTGGCCATACAATGCGAATCAGCAAGAAAGCGCAGGTGCAGTTCTCTCTCAGGGTGCAAAATACAGGTTGAAGCCTTTGTGCTTCCTACAAGATTTGACCTGGTCCTGGGACGAAACTGGTTACAACAATACAATCCGCATGTCGACTGGAAAACAGATACCTGGACTATCAAGCTGAACGGAATTGAATACAAGCTGGTGCCGCAAAGGAGGTCATTCAGAACCATATGTACGCGGGGACTTTTAACGAGAGAATCATCGTACATATGGTTCTGATTGACCTCCACTGTATTGATTTACGTTAATCCAACTTATCTTGTTGTTGTCAATCTGCACGCAAAACAGATTTTTAGAGTCAATGTCGTATATAGCTGACTTGAAGGCAGTGTGCGGCAGCATTTAGGGGCCTTAGATTTATCTTCATTTATGGGTAAATGTACCGGTAATATAGGTGACCATGCTTGAGGCATCCACATGCGACTTACATTTTCACGAAAACTAATAAAGTCCTGATATTAGAGAACCAGCATTTTAATTCATTCGATTTGTACAGCAAGATATTTCCAGATATGATGTTCACCCACTTGTATTTACGCATAAGCAGACCTTCGACAGTGTTACTTCGTTTCAAACAAGAGCTGGTGTATGTTCTCGTTTGCACACACGATTACATACGAAAACGAAATCTCCTTGCTCTTGGGTCATTAACTTTATGTAGACTATGGCACCATGAAAGCGGCAGCATGGCAATGACGAGCACTATTACTTAGTCCTGGGCTGGAGATTCAAGCTTGACAATATAGGCTACATAAGATCTCGAGGACTGAAACGAGGTTAGTTGTTCATCAGTAGAGCGAACATTTGAATTTGTGTAGCGCGGAGAAACGTACAGTTGAGATGTGTATACTATTCACTCCTTGCTGTCTTGATCTCCTTCAACCTTTCTGACATCTTGACTCCTTTACGTTTCAAAAGCTTTCAGACAATGACTATATTCTTAGATGTTCCTTGAGCATTTCGCGTTATAGGATAAAGTTCTCATTCGGACAGGATTGACGACGCTAGCAGCAGTAGATAATAGATAGATAATAGTATACTACATAAGAAGCAGAAAAGGATTATTTACGGATTGTCTCCGACACCCTGGAAGAGTGAAACAGAAGCTTAGTACGTATACATAGTCATGTTTCCGTACATCCAAAGTAATTTACCTTGTGGTCAAAAGCAAACCACCATACAAGGATGGCGATTACTACCAGTAATATAATCACGAGGACCAAGCAACACCATTTTCTCTAAAAATATGGCAAAGAAAAGACATAAGTTAGTAAGGACATATAAGTTAGGCAGGTCCAAGACTTACAGCACGCGCAGATCTAGCACTATTGATTGCAGCTTGTGCAAACCGATTGCCCTGCTTCAGGTGCTGAGCAGAATTATCAGCATGGTCGCCCACCTGAACGAGCACTTCGCCTTGCTGTGAAACGAGCATTTGCATATCTTGGAATATTTGGTTCAGTTCCTATTGCAAATCACAACGTGAGAATAATTGGGAAACGAACTCTCTTATTTTCGTACCATTATCGTCCTTTCAATGCGCTTAATGTCATTGTGTCGACTCTGCACTTCAGAAAGCACAGCCCGTGCATGCGTCTGGCGACTGGCTTGTAGCAGCTACAAAGGAGTTTGATTTGCCTTGGCAAGTATTTAGATGAGAAAAAAGTTGCTTACCGACTGCGAAAACAATTCATTGGATCTTTCGGAATCAATTATATCATCAATTTCTCCCTGTGTTGCTTCAGGCTTGACTATAGCATCTTTCTTTTAGAAAAAGGACACTGCAAGTATAAGTAAATGTTTTTACCGATTTTTATTTGTCTTTCCACTCGTTGACGAAACTTTGTCTGGTATTCACTCTCGACATTGTGATATCGGCGGATAGTATCCATGAAACGTTGCCGTATACTATCACTCTTTGCTCATCATATGAATACCGAGGGAAAAAACTGACAACAATATATAACGTACTTGACTTTTGCGCAGTCTTACATCTTCGCTGCTTGGTAATCGCACGTTCGCCTTTTCCAAATCTGACGAAAAGAGTTTCTGAACGGGCTCAAATCAAGTGATGCTTGGCAACCTGTACCTTCAAGAGATTTTTTGATTTCGGCATTACGTTTCCTGGTTTCCCCTTGGAGTCTTTCCAGTTCTTGAGACAGCTGAGCCCATTGTTCATTATTGAGACTAACAAGCTGGGAAGAATGCACTCGTTCGATAGAATCTACAAGGTCGCTGACATGACCTATTTCCGTTCTTAGTCGTCGTACCTGAAACGTACATTTTTTGAGTCGTCGATTGTATTTTCAAATCAATCACGTTGTTTTTTTTTTACACCTCCTCCAGGTACATATTTGTATCTTTCAAGTCTTTTGTTGCATGCGATTGATACTGAGGCTGCCGCATCTCGTATGCATCCTCATGACGAGGTACTGCAGGCGGTGGCGACTGTGCTCGTCCATTTCCTGGAGGCCCGGTAAACGGATTTGTCTCGGAAGATCGATACATTTGCCCCGAGGTAGGTGACGGTGTGCGGTTATATCCAGCTGGTACTCTTGCCGGACCAAAATCGTCGCTGCGAACAGATGCTGCTTAGTTTGAGGATTATTAGCCTGGTAATGTTTTTCTGAACCTGCTTCGTCGTCCGCTAATAGGTGAATCCTAGTTGTAGTTGTTATGCTTAGCCAGGTCACACAAGATGGAACCTTTCTTGCATCACCCTCCAAGCCGGCAAAGAGTTAATGCTCTAGTTTATCCGCAGCAGACTCATCAAAACCACTGGTAGATACATCAAACACATAGAAAACTGATATATAAAAGATTGCACGAGACAATAAATATCGCAAATATGCCGTGCATAACCCATTGTTCCGACCAGAGGAGGAGAAGGTTTGTACCTACCCTCAGTTCTTCGGTGCGATCTCGACTGAAGAATGACATTATGTCGAATGGTGTTCAGGGTACGCGGACAAGCACGGGTATGAAAGTGCTACTCTTTAGAGAAGAGGAAGACTACCAAAAAAGAGGTTGGAAAAAGAAAGAGGAGATCGCTGAACACAAACAGTGGTCAAGCTTTTCCTGCTTTTACTTAATTGATGCAATGACGTATGACAAAGTGTTTAGTCTATGAAAATGTAGCTATGCATTCTTTTTTGCAGAGGATGATCCACCAGCTCGCTGCCGCTGCACGATTCTTTGAATATCACGTCTTGCTTTCAAGCGTTCCTGCCTATCCTTTTCGAATAATACCGAGTCTGCCAATAGTCCATGGAAGCCATAGTAGATACCAAACAGCATAGATGCAGTGATCAACGCAATGCTTGTCCAGAAGAGTATCCATTTTCCTTGTATGAGGCCGCAAGCCAGCCATGCCAAAAAGTCGATGCGGCTAGGATAGAGCTTCATTAATGCATACAGCACCGCGTTTTCACCAAGATCCCACGCTGTGGTGAGCAAGTGTATCCAAACACCCGGATGAATCCACTTTGGCGCGCGCTGGAAGCCATAGTATGTCAATACACATAGTGGGAGAGTGCGACAGACGAGGAAACCGCAATCGTAAAAGAGCAGAGAGCCGTATGCCTGACGACTTTTGGCACCGTAACCAGCGATAAAGTCGTATACGTCCGCTGCCGTTTTAGGATGGTGGTATTCTAGAATATCCAAAGTTTCAAAACCGTCGCTGTCTAACTCTGCATTGGGGTTTACAATCTAAAGCTCTAGTTAGTCTACTTCTTTAAAAGTCATCTGCGTCTGCACACCTTTGCATACTGGTACACACGATCGAGACAGATCTTTGTGAGTATTGCGGTCAAAATAAGCAGTCGTGGTTTGCTCAAGTGTTCGCCAATCGTTTCTGTGAGCTGGGGAAAAGGGTCAAGCCTCATTGACTTTAGTCGCTCCATCGGTGTACAGTTTGCCAGCAGGAGGAAGAACCAAGCGGCCTTTTTTTGTAAAGCACGAGCCAAACTCCCTTGCTTGTCACTGACACCCGCCAAAGCAGTCTTCTGCTCTGTGTCAGTTTAGCTCTTGTAGAAGCCAAACTGTACTTGTCAAAAGGATCCAATAGATTTATTTTACCAGCAGCAACATCCATGTTTTCATAAAAATTCACACGTCTCATGAAGTCCATAAAGCTGCAGGAACAGCCATTTGTTTTGATTCGGAAAGTTTCCGATGGTCATTACCAGCCGTTTTACGTACAAGACGGCATTGGATGGAAAGGGCCCAGTAACAGCATTTGGTCAACTCTTGCAGACATTAAGGACAACCAGCAAATTGTTCAATCTTTATACGAGGCACTTTACTAACTCAAGTCTTTTTAGCTCTGTACGGCTGGTAAGTCACATTCAACAAAGTCTGCATGCAACCAAGGTAGTCTAAGATTATTTTGCCCGGAACAGCGTTTGGTTTCTGTTTTGCAAGGCAATTATCAAATCATCCAAGCGATTTTCTTATCCTAACGGCTGTAGATTCGCATTAAATAATGTCGTAATTGACGTTAACCTTTCTAGAAGAGCGATAAAAGGGTATCCTATTTGCAAAGATTCAAAATATAGTATATAAACACTAGTATACAGTATAGTTCATTCATGGGTTTGCATCCTGTGCTAGCCATTGATTGTCTTTCAAAGAATAAGTATAAATCTAGAATAATACGTTGCATAGTTCGTCAGGCGTAAGAAATCTCCATTTCTAGTCACATATTTTCCTCACGTACCGTTCGCTTTGGAGGAAAAGACGAGTAGTCAAAGTATTCCACTTCTGAAATCTTGTACACCAAGAGACAAAAATTGTCCATGGCAATATCGTGCACCACTTGCAGGGAATCGTTAGGTTTCTGAGAGCTGGAACGATTTCCAAAGAAGGATCGCCCTGCCTCTTGTTTCTCCGCTAAATTGCCCAGAGATTGGCATGAAAAAGCAATGCGATCGGCTTTAGGGACTTCACCTCTGGAAGGCCACGTAAAGACTGCTCTCTCTTGATCACTCATTGCTTTCCATCGCTTCTTACGTTCCTTTTCCCAAAAATCAGCAGCCGCGAGGTCGCTGGAGGGTATTTTGGGAGGTGGGAATCGTGTTACTTGGATCGGGGCAGACGCTATGTAGAATTTGCCCGAAAACTTGAAATATTCCTTTGTCTTTGGCATAGTCCTACAGAAAATGTAAAAATCAAAGGGTTATATCGATGGAGGAGACAGGGCATACCAGCTAAGCCTGGCATTCGGGTCTGATTTGATATCACCCATCAAAATGTTGTCATTCATCGCCAACGGAAACTCGATAAAGCGCGGATCTTCATCCAAAAATGCTTGAAACTGCAAGCAGTGCATAGAAACATCACCGGAACGCTTTATATTGGACATAGAAAGGTAGACTATTGACCTGTTTTTAGAGTCGGGCTGTTGACCTATGCAAGATACAATACCTTACCTGGGTCCTCGCTGTACAGGAAGTTTCGGCTGTAACTTTTCTTCAAAATCGGGTGCCATGGTGGAGTGCTTGCGGACAGTAATGTTGGTGATGTTGGAGAGGAAACTGAGGGCAATGACGGTCTTGCCATCGAGTTTCTGGAAGGAATTAACGCGTGGGTGGTTACACAGCAATGGACAATCTGGTCAAGAAGTGGCTTGATGAAAGGAAGCAAACCGGAGTTACAATAAGAATCGGGAGCTGTCTTTACGCAGGGCCAGCACACCTCTTTACCAGCAATGTCCTCACCTATACAGCCGCCTCCGAATATACGGTGAGTATGGTCATTTCCGGCATCGCTGGAACTGGCTGTAGGAAGAAACATTGAAGGTTTCTAACATGTACTCTCATTTGTCGCGTGCGTGTTTCTCAGGCGGCCAGCCAGTACCACTTCCCTCTCACAGCCGCCCATTAGTTCCTCTGGGCCAGCAGCTTCACCATACGCTCCACAGTTACCTCCACCGCCACTGATCTCACCAGGTGGTCCTCCTCGACCACCTTCTGCTACAACCTCGCGGCCTTTACCACCTCCGCCTTTAACTGATCTCCCTTACCACAGCTCGCCTATAGCTTCCTCCAGTACGTTGGCAACTTCTGGACCTACCTATGCAAGCATTCCACAATCACCAGCTCAAGGGCTGCCATCCTTGCCACCACCTTCTTCAATGACGAGTCCCGTCAAAACTCATGGAAGCAGCATCATGAGCTCCGCCAAATCGTCGCTGCCACCGATCCCTCCACGCGGTGGTCCCCCCTCGTCGGGGCCTTCTCCGTACACGGACTCTGGCGCGATAAATACTGGTAGGAGTGGACCAAGCAGTCCTCCGCCCCCACCTTCCGCACAACCTAGTACACAGAATACACGGCAACCGCAGACAGTCCCGCAGAATACTTCCAATAACAGTAGCAGCAACGCCGGATACCGACCGCTGAACGTCAGGGACGCGCTCACCTACCTTGATCAGGTGAAAGTGCAGTTCTCTTCGCAACCGGATGTATACAACCGTTTTCTGGATATCATGAAGGATTTTAAAAGTCAATCGTAAGTGTGGGTAATGAATTTGCCATTATGCGGAAACTGACGGGCGGGAATAGGATTGATACCCCGGGTGTAATCGAACGCGTGTCGATATTGTTCAATGGACATCCAGAGTTAATATCTGGCTTCAATACTTTCTTGCCTCCTGGGTATCGCATTGAATGCTCGACGGATCCAAACGAGCCAGATGTTATTAGAGTTACGACGCCGACAGGAACTACACTCACGAGGACTTCTCGCCCTGTCGTTGGTGGCGGTTTGGCACGCGGTGCAGGACAGTCATATCGAGATCAAGAAATAGCAATGTACTTCATGGAAGCAGCCCAATGTCTGCACTTCCGCCCCAGCCTCCACCATTGCCGGCTCATGGTGCTTACTATCAATCGCCATATGGACAAATGCCACCGCCTCATCCTCCGTCGCTAGGCGGACCACACCCACTGCAACCACCAATGTCGTCTCACCCGTTGCATCCGCCGGCTCACAACTCTTACATGTCTGGATCAGGCTCAGCGTCTACTCGACGGCCACCATCGCTCGCCACTCACGAACAGCAGGAGCCTATTCACTCCGGTCAGGGTAGCCCGAATAGTCGTCGTGCACCGGTTGAATTCAACCACGCGATTAATTATGTGAACAAAATTAAGGTAAGAGTGGAAATGGGCATCCGAAAAGACGACAAAGTCACTAAAGTTGCGCTTTAGACGCGCTATGCAAACGAGCCTGAAACTTACAAGCAATTCCTGGAGATTTTGCAAACCTATCAAAAAGAACGCAAACCAATACAAGAGGTAATCTTGTAAAGCCTAAGTGTAGGAACCACATCTGACGGTTTTGCAGGTTTTCGCCCAAGTGCAATATCTCTTCAACGGCGCACCGGATTTGCTGTATGAATTCAAGCAATTTTTGCCGGAAATCACGGGACAGTCAACGTCCGAGTTCTTTGACGATATGGAGCCTCCGTATATGGGTACGTAGCATTTTCGCTGTGATAGTCTACTTGCTGTAACACGATGAGTTGTTAGGAGCGGGACCGAAAAGAGGAATGTACGGAGGAATGTCTTCATCTCAATATATGCCGCCTGGAAAGAAGAAGCGCACAGTTGTAAGTCTCAAAATAACGCAATAATGCTGCCGGACATTTAGTTAATCCATGAAATTGAAGAGGGCAAAGGGCTCCAAGATAGGAATGGACGAAGATTACATTGCGGGTTATCCGGCGTCATCATACTTCGATCCAGCCAAGCCCTCAATATCCACTGAAGAGATCGAGCTGTTTGAGCAGATTCGCAAGCATATTGGCAACAAGCCCTCTTATGAAGAGTTTTTAAAGATATTGAACCTATACACGCAGCAAATCATCGATGCAGATGTTCTCATGAAGCAAGTGGAAGGATTTTTGGGCAGCGATCGAGAACTGTTTGACTGGTTCAAGACTGTGGTAGCAGTAGACTTGAAGGATCACACCATTGAGCGACCACCTGTTATAATACCCAAGCCAGACTTGAACCATTGTGCAACGGTTGACAGCAGTCCAAGTTACCGTCTTGTTTCTAAAGAGGTGCGTGATGCAGCAATGACTTATGCAAACGCTAGTAACCAGATTCGCTAAACCGAATATAGTGGCAAAATCAACCATGCTCTGCTAGAGATCAACTGTGCTGGGAAGTATTGAATGACGAATACGTATCGCATCCTATTTGGGCGAGTGAAGATAGCGGATTTGTGGCTTCAAAGAAGAATCAATATGAGGAGGCTATGCACCGGACCGAAGAAGAAAGGTAAAAGGAAGAGTTTATGAGGATTTCTGTTGCATCTTCTTACAGTATATTACTTTAGATATGATTATGATTTGAACATTGACGCCAATCTCAATACTATTGCACTACTGGAGCCGATCGCTGAGAAGCTGAAGAAAATGACGCCTGAGGAACAGGAGAACTTCCGATTGGAGCCAGGTCTTGGTGGACAATCCGTAACGATTTACGAGCGCATTATAAAGAAAGTCTACGATGAAGACCGCGGCAAAGAGATTATCGAGCTTCTTTACTCTAATCCAGCCAAGGTCGTACCAATTCTGCTCAAACGATTAATACAAAAGGATGAAGAATGGAGGAAAGCACAGGTATATTATACTTTATGTTATTCGTTTATAGCTGTATTTCTGACACAACTGCTATTAGCATGAATGGAACAAGACTTGGAGAGAGGTTGACGCCAAAAATTTCTATCGCTCCCTAGATTACCAAGGCTTGACTTTCAAGAGCAATGATCGAAAAGCAATGGCTGTCAAGTCATTGGTCTCCGAAATCGAGACTCTCCATGAAGAATCGCACTCTGAAGGCAACAATGGTGTCCACCCCGAGGGTCTTTATCCGCTACTATTTTCCTTCGACGATGCTACGATATTCAAGGATATTTCGCGATTAATATTTTCATACATTGAAAAGCAGAACGGCTTTAATAGCAGCGACCGAGGAAAAATACGGACATTTATCAAGATATTCATACCACTCTTTTTCCATGTCGACGACGTTATACCTGAAGGGGCGCACATTGAATCTGACGACGGAGACGAGGGCAGTGGCGAGGAGGATGAAGACGCTGGTTCGATCAACACAGAGGACTCCGAAGTGGATAGTAGTCGCTCTCCTCGCGATCGTAGCAGGTCACCCACATCCAGCTACTCCCGACGAAGTGGCCGAAATCGCAACGACGATAGCGACGGCTTGTTGCGAGACGTTCTCAAGAAACAAAGTCGTAACTCGGGAGACGACAACGAAACTGTAAATAGCTTCGATGCTGGCGAAAAATCTCCTTCAGTTCCACGCGATGCTTCCGAAACGCCTGTACCGGAAGACAATGCAGAAAGCAACACCCAACAAGACACTGAAGAAGGAGCCCAGAATACTAATACCGATGAAGATAATACGAATCATTATGGCAACGGAACCGGCGACCAACCTGTCAAGACAGAAGAGAATTCGGCAGATGAAAGGGACGCCATGCTCTCAGGGGATGCGGAGGTTGAGAGCAATGTCACATCGCATGATTCTGCAGAGAGATCTCAGCGATCACCAAGCGTGAAGGAGGAACACGGAAAGAAGACTCAAGAAACCGATGGCGATCGCTTGTTCGCGGCTGCAGCTGCAGCGACAGCACCAGACGTACAGAAAAGAACGACTTACAGCTTCTTCTGCAACACCGCTTTTTACTGCTTCTTTAGATTGTATCAGGTACGCCTTTCTATTGCTTTTATGAAAGCAAAGTATGATACTTAACTTTTGGAATTTAGCTTGTGTATGAACGTTTGCAAAAGATGAAGGAATTGGACGCCAAGGCGAAGGCTAATCCCGATGGCTACAAGAAGATCAATTCGGTTGCTTTGGAGCTAGGCTTATATACCAACCGATTTGATGGTAGTACTGGAGCTATGTGTATATACTGAGCCAACGACTAAAATAAGGAACCAATAGATATTGATCTATCAAATGGATCTTACCAAGCTATCCTGGAACTTATTGATCGCTTCTTTGACGGGGATATTGACCAGGCGATGTTTGAGGAAAAGACACGCTATGTCTTTGCAACGGAAGCCCACGTTCTCTTTACAATTGACAAGTTGATGCACTCTGTCGTCAAGCAGGTAATTATTAGAGAGACTCCTCCTCTTTGTATAGTATGTTTCTGAGCCTCCAACGCGCTAATTCTCTAGATTCAACTTTTAACCTCTGACGAGAAAACTGTGGAGCTTGTTGATCTGTTCCGAGGTGACTTGACTCTGGAAGCTACTTGTCCAAGAACCATTTCTGTCTATCGTTTGCGCGCAGAAGAGACATTGGGTTCTGATGAAAACCTCTACAAAGTCAACTTTGTAAGTTTTTACCGATATTATAGATGTAGTCGATTAGAAATTCTGACCGCAAGTAGGACACGCAAACGAATAGGATGACCATCCAGCTGGTTGACAAGGACGATGATATGCTGGAGAGTACGCCTCAAGACCAATATGAAAATTATGTGGCAAGCTATATGGACTGGACGAAGCCAACCCAAGGTATTGATATTAAAAAAATGCAACCCGCCTTTTTGCGACGGTAAGCAATGCGAGCTCAAAAGAGTCACACACAAGCAAATTCTAATGGACAGAGTACAGAACATGGAAGCCGCATACTGCCCATTTGAACAACATATTCGTCCAATCCAAGTTGCAGTACAAGATCCAACAAGATAGCTACCACATGGCATACATTATTGGATCTGAAGACGCCTTTATTCGACCGCCTGCTGGTGCAAGGAAGAAAGATGAAATGGAAACAACTGGCGAATCTGCGGAATGGCGGCAGTGGCTGGAATCAAGGTCCACGGGCTGGTCCAAGGGCATTGAATCTGATGAAGCCTGCAAAACTAGGGAAGAGGAAGAACGAAAACTCTTATCAGAGTAAATATATTTCTCATCATGTACACACGCACACAATATTTCTCCCCTGATTCCCTTTGCAACGACCTCTTTGTCTATTTCCTTTTTTCATTTTCTCACAATTAAGAAGAACCGCTACTAGCGAACCATTTGATTGAGGTGTCCGCTGATGCTGATACTAATTTTGTACCCTCTGGATTCCATGCAACTCCCCAAACCTAGTGCGAAAATCGTGTCAGACACCCTTGATTAACGACTTGAAAGACTATTACTAATGTATATACCTCGTCTGTGTGGTCTTCGTGGATTTCCAGCAATGATCGCATGCTCAGATCCCAGATTCTTATCTTGTTATCACCGCTTCCACTTGCAAGCTGTTGTTTACTAATATCAGGATTGGCTGCTACCGACAACACCCAATCATTAGTGGCCGTTAGGACAGACGCCAGCTGGCCGTGCTCTACATCGTATACATTGATGCATCGATCGTCGCTTCCACTGATCAACGTGCGACCGTCCGGAGCAAACGTCAAGTCTCTTACAGCCATACTATGAGCTATACAAATTTGTATCAATGTCACACGTATACTTTGTCATTACAGACTGTTTCTTTCCTCGTACCTGGTAGACTGTGAATAAGTTGGTTGGTTTCGACGTCAAACACAGAAATTGATCCATCATCAGCACCGCCAGCAAGATACTTGCCATCAGGGCTCTAAGATACAATCTAAGGTCAAGAAGACTTCTTCCTGTAGTTGCAACGTTTTCCTTCTGATACCTACATAGGCTACGCACATGGCAAAGTTGGTTTTAGAGGTGTAACTAGCCACCTTTTCTCCATTCTCAACGCTGTAAACGTTTAAATCGCCCGTGTGCGATCCCGAAGCACAATGTTTGCCGTCTGGACTGAACTTTGCTCTCCAGGACTGTAAAGCTCCAGGCTTTATGGATGTCACGAGAGCGCCATTGTTTTCAAGATCCCAGATGCATATTGTTGAATCCAATGAACTGGAAAGTGCACCTAACAGAAAAACAATGCTTCGTTATAGAAAAGAAAGAAATCGATCTCATATAAGAAAGCAGTTATCTTACGTGATCCATCATGATTCGTATCTACAGAGTGAACACCAAGACTGTGTCCTTCCAGAGTATATTTCAATTCGCCCGAGGTGCCGTCCCTGTCGTCATAGTTGGTACGTGGATTCGCGTTACTAACTAGCATAATAGTGTGGCACGTCGAGAAGCAATGTCCTCCTCACCAGCATTTTACGAGATCATCGGCACCACCAGTGACAATCAGGTTGGTCCGTTTCGACCATGCCACGTCCCAAATGGCTTCGGTGTGGGCTGATCGACGAATGGATTCAGAACAACGTAGCTATATTTCTCTAGATCGCGTTTACCTTTCTCGTATACAAGAGTTGGAATGTAGGTCGTAGGCTAACCAATTGCCCACGTTAGTCTCGGTGCTGTGCATGAGAGGTGAAGCATCAAAAAGATTTACCATTGCACGGGGACGCGAGAAAGGAAAAAGAGAAAACGGACAGCACAGCCCAGCAACGAGGCGACGAAGAAATTGAAACTGCCCTGCGTGCCATTACCATTGACCATATACTTTTTTCATATTCTTAAAGAACAAGATGTTTTCTTTTTCGAGTGAAGCCAATAAATAGATAATGCATTTAGAAAGAACCTTGTTGCTGCTACGAGACTAGTTATTTAAGAATCTATCTACAGTTGCCATCTTCAAAGGGCATGTAGGATTGTGATATGTACTTTGCTTTACGGCATTCATCTCTGCCTGCCTCGAAACACTAAACTTACATGCACATCCCAATGGTTACAATACATAGCACGAGCACTGTTTTGCGGTGTGTACGCGAATGGACTCGAATTTTCGGAAGCAACGTTTTCATGCAGCTTTGCCCGAAGTTGCAATGTCGAACAGCACTTGAAACATGCGATCAGAACACTTTACCAGCAAACGGATGCACTCGCCTACAGAATACGATCTATTGCAGTCAGACCACGCTCGTAAAAAGTATATTAGTGAGCAATTTGCAGCCGCCATGGCCAACATGTCGCTGCACGATGACATGCAAAGTAGGTTTCTCTGGATACATGCGATATAAAGTCTTCTTCTTTTTTTTAACCATGACTTGTAAGCCATAGAAGACTCATGGAACCCGAGGCCTCCAACTCCAGAGCCCGAATCCTTCCTGGCTAAATCATCTCCCTGTCCACCGCCTTCACCTACGGACGAAAAGCAACAATTGAGTCTGGATGTCAAGCATACCACCCTTGTAGAGGCGCGTGTTAATGATTCTGTGCTACCGATGGAGTCAAAACCAGGTGAAAAGAAACTAAGGATACCCGATTTTATATTAAGGCAAGTAAATTGCACGAACTTGATGAAAGGGAAAGAAAAGGGATGTATAGGACAGTCAGATTGAGAGCTTTAAGCCAGACCGCAGAATCCATCAAGAGGTGCAATTCGATATAATCACTTGACATGGCGACAAGCAACATTTGAAGAGGAACAGGAGGTAGGTACAAAGACATGTGAAAGATTAGAGAAGGGATCGATTATACCATTTTAACAACCTTTTTGCCTTGCAGATCAACAAGGAGGCAAGTGAAGATGAGATTGAAAACAGCCATGACTTTGATAGCAGTATGGATGCCGACTTTGAGCATATGCGCTCTTACTATGTTCGAGACCCTGATGATATGGACATTGATTGACATTAGCAGACTATATACAAACGACAATAAACGCTAATGGCTCTCTACTATTTGACTTCGAGTCGTTGAGATTTGCAACAACTGTTCCGCGACTTATATCAGATCTTATCCTGATAGGTACATGATGCTATTATATATATCACAAGTTTGCTTGATGTTGTCGTAGAGGTTGCATAATTTTGGCGATCAGCGAATTGGCACGAAATCGCTGGTAGCATTTCCCCAGAATCAAGCAAGCTCAATCGAGCTATACTATAGCGTCATTAGTTCCCTTCTTTTCTACAGATCGTTTGAGCCTACAGTGACTCGTTCGGGGCATTCAAATGCCACTAAACATTTTGGACAAATTCCTAGGATAACGAAAAGCTGCGTAATACATTTTCCATCATGCACTTTAATGCAACGATTCAATTACACAGCGAGCGAAGCTTGGCAAAGAATGCTTTGAAAAGCAATTGTATTTTCTCTACACTTTTCGACTATCCCAGGATATCACCAACTGTTAATCGCCGCCGCGGTGATGAGAAGCGCAGAGAATCCATAAATGTGTTCAAGCAGCTCATAGGATCAGTGTAATCTGAAAAGCAAATGCGCACTGTGAATATATCAACACTTAAAAATTGTCGTTCTTCGTTGTTTGACTTACCAAGTGTCTTTGCGGGATCGCAGTAACACCGTTGAGACAAGCTCTCAGTTTCAGGACAATGTTGATATACCGAGTGCTTGTAGCCGATATCATGGAAATAATGAACCTCGTCCTTTCTCAGATACAATGCGGCAAAGATAGAATGTATCGGTGCGTCGCCCCATCTGCATAGTACAAAAGTAGTTTCAGAATTGCTGACCATTGCTCCTCTTCCATTATCCTTAGCCCTTTACCTCTCATAAAAGAACCCACCGGCCTTGTCTAGATAATCAAAAAACTCTTGGTAGGCTTCAGTGTGCCACAGATCCAAACGTGCAATTTCAAAATTCGTCCAAAAATGGCAAGAGTTGTATTGATTTCCTTCTTCATCTGTCACGAAACGGTATAGACTCTCGCTGGCGAGATTGTTGAAATAATTCTTGCCCTTTTTACGAGATTCCTGAACGAAGCCCTTGACATTCTGCCACAATGTAGGGATTGTGCCACTGTGCTCGATAAAAGAGATGGTAAAAGCTAAATTTTTTATAAGAAAAAAATGTTATTATGATAACATGGAATGTAATTTGGTTCGTTGTCGATGTTACCATATTGCTTGTTATTTTCCTTCATGTAGACAAACGGATCGTAATCGATATCACAATAGTAGCGTACATCGGGTTCAACTCGCCAGTAGTATTCCCAGCCTAATTCAAGAACTAAAGGATGGCGCCAAAAGAAACCACTGCAAAGTGAAATTTACTTTTTGTTAGGGTTCCAAGGTATAGGTTATCAGAGCATCTTACGGACGTATGCTACTTACCTTTGAAATCGACACATGTGCCGATAGCTTTCACTATTTGCATAAGGATAGTGTTCAGTCTGTCGCACTACTGCAGCTCTTTGCTGATCTATCCAAGGCGGATATGACCACATTGATTCGTTCACGTAACCATAATATGTCTTGCCACTCGTTGCTTGTGAAGTGAGCGTCTTGAATTCCTCAGTGAAAGGTTCATTATTCAAAAATATCCATGGGTAATGGAACTTGCTGTTAAATCGTTGCTCTGTTACATGTGCGTATGCACTCTCAGCATAAACTATCCGGGAATTCACCAAAATGAAGGAAGCACTATCCACCTACCGACGTCATACATGGACTGCAGCATACCATACAGCTCAGAGTTTCGCACGAGGACAATAAAACCCGCGTTCACTCTGGCTGTGTGGTTTCCAGGCGGCGGTAGAGTAACTGTGTACTGATTTGGATTGTAACGAGGTCCAGTGATATACGTTTCTGGTTGCTTGGCAATATACTGGCTGCGCGCGTGGTCGTTCGACAGCGACGACGCCTCCTGTTCATGCTGGTGCTGTCGTGATATGCTTTTGCTGTTCCATGGGAATTGATAACCAAACCGCCTAGCTGTCAAGAATACAATGACCAAAGTAAAGTATACAAACACAGTTAGTCGAAAAAGCGAGCAAGGTAGTCGCCGTACTGACGATAGCATTTAGATTCTGGAGGAAAAAGAAAAGAACCAAAAAAAAAATCACGCTTGCCAGGAGGTGCAGGCCGTGCCCTGACATGCAACGAATTGGGTTAAATTCCTGACTGTCGTGTATGTACAAATCAATAATTCGTGCATGGCAGAAAATCAGATCCCCCCTTCTTTCTCAACATGTTGCGCCTGATCGATGACTTGGCGTCCAAGAAACCTAGGCCTATGCGACGTAGCATCTCACACCGTCCCGTTATCCGTCTTATCCTTGCTCTCTCGCTCGGCCTTGTTATCATATACTATATACATCATCTGATTCGATCGTCTTCTACAACTGATTCACGAGATATGGAACTCATCCGTTCATTTTGTGGCGCTTTGCAGTCAGAGCAACCAGTCCCCAAAAGCCGAGAAACGAGTATGACAGAGTACAACCAGGCATGGCATCTCAAAGCAGACTATACTCCTGACCATGAGCGGATACCAGACACTGTGTGGAAGGATCTTCCAGTCAAAGGTGTGCTGTATATGACTGTGCGGAATGAAGATCTGCAGGCAGTTCGAGCAACCATACGCAGTCTTGAAGACCGCTACAACTACAAGTTTGGCTATCCGTGGGTTCTTTTAAGCACACACTATCTTTCGCCAGACTTTCGTAAGTACGTCCGCAAAGTGACTACGAGCCCCGTGTATTTCGGCAAGATCGACTTGGATGCGTGGAGTGCTCCAAATTTTATACGCGTGAAAGATCTGGAGTTAATGCTGCAACAAATGGAGAATCAAGGCGTCGAAAATGGAAACAGCCTGTTCTACCGTGAGCGCATGAGGTAAACTGTTGCTTCTATAGGCTAAGTAATATTGATGAAACTGAAAAGAAGGAAACAGGTACAATGCAGGCCTCTACTTTCATCATCCGCTGTTCCAAGATGTGGAGTACAGCTGGCGCGTGGAGCCAGGGACGCATTACAGTTGTGATCTCCAGTCAGACCCCTTTCAGCGGATGAAACATGGCAACAAAATGTTGGGCAAGTCTATGAATGAAAAAAGATATACCTTTGATATGAAAATAGCAATACTGATGCTCTGACCTATTCAGGCTTTACTCTGACCCAACAGCAACCGCCAATTACGATGCGCAACTTTTGGGGTATTGTAGAGCAGTTCATGCAGCAGTTCCCAGATCTTAACAGACCTTCAAATACGACAATTCGGCCATGGATGAAGGATGCACACGGCGATTACAATTTCTGTCATATATGGTCCACGTCTGAAATCGTCGATCTATCGTTCCTGAGATCATGGGTGTATCAAGCATTCTTTTCGTTTCTTGATTCTTCGGGCGGGTTCTTTTACGAAAGGTATGCTTCTGGAATATTTTTTATGAAAATTGTTCTTTGGACTAAGGAACGGACTCTGCAAAAAAAATCAGATGGGGTGACGGAACCGTGCAAACAGCAGCTGCATCTTGTTTTTGGATAAGGACAAACTCCTCTTCTTAAATGACATTGGCCATACATACTCTGATGTAACCCACTGTCCCCTAAGCCTTCGACATATGGAGCATTGTAGCTGTGAGATAGCATCAAATTTTGGTAAGTCTTCGTTTGGGGCCATTAGTTGTGAGCACGGACTGGCGGAAGAGAGATGAAACCTTACCATTTTGGTTTTCGCACCTATAGACTTCCATCCAAACAGCTGTACGATTAGCCTGTTGCAGCATATTGACAACGAAGCCATCACGGAAATGACAGAATTTGCATACACCTACTATAGCCAGCCGGACCGACTTGAATCTTTTGCCTCTAGTTTTTTCCCAGAAAAGCGTTGAAAACATTTAATTAAAACCCTTTTGGACTAAGAGGAATTTTCTTTCTCAAGGCTGGCTCTCTCTCTCTCTCTCGGCATTCTTTTTCCTTTTTATTTTTTTTCTTCTTCCTTTTTCATCCTTGATATCGATGATTCGGCCAACAAGGCAGTGCCTGTCGCGGTGGCCTGTTCGTCTTTTACTTTTAGCAACCATTGCTCTTGCTATCTTTTGGGCATTCCTTTCAGGATCCAACACAGAGTATCCCTGCAGCTCATCTAAGCAATGCTATGAAATATTAGTCAACAAGGCCCGACAAATGGGCTCCAGTGCCGTAATGGAAGGTGCAGCAAGACGACAACGACAGGCAGCTTCGTTTATGGCTGTAGTAGCTGACCGGTTCAGTGACAAACTGCAAACTCACGCTCGAGAATCAGAACCTGCAATTGCCACCGCCACTACGACCAACACTGCTGCTGCCGCTACTACTGCCAGTGAAGAGGAACAAGCACAAATTCAGAAACCATACTTGACGCCGGAAGAAGCAGAATATGCACGGCTCACGGATGCAAGTCAGGAACGCGTCAAGGCTGCATTCGTCGTGCTGGCACGGAATCAAGAAATATACAGCCTCCGATCGTCTATGAGGCACCTGGAAGATAGATTCAATCACAAGTACAACTACCCGTGGATTTTCCTCAACGAGCAGCCATTCACAGATGAATTCAAAAACTTGACACGACAAATGACAAACGCCGAGGTTTACTATGGTCTCGTGCCCAAAGAGCATTGGAGTTATCCAGAGTGGATAAACCAGACATATGCGGCTCAGTGCCGTCAGGATATGGCAAATCTAGGCGTCGTTTATGGCGGTAGCGAGAGTTACAGACACATGTGTCGGTATCAGTCAGGTTTCTTCATGTTTCACCCCTTGCTCGACGGTTTGGAGTACTATTGGTAAATATTTCACAGCAATTATGCATTGAAGCAACAGCAAAAAAAACATCGTTATATACAGAAAAAGACTAACTATACTGCCATGCAGGCGAGTAGAGCCAGGTGTCTCGTTTTCTTGTGATATTGACTATGATCCATTCCGTTTAATGAAAGAACGAGATCTAAAGTACGGTAAGTTGGAGACAAAAAGGAGGATGGTTTATAAGAGCGTCTTCAATGTATATTTCTCGGTACGTACAGGTTTTACGATTGCTCTGCAAGAATTGTATTACACCATTCCGACATTGTGGGACAAAACAGTCGAGTATACAAAGTTATATCCGCAATATATTTATGATAAAGCACAGCCTGACAGTCTCTTTGGCATGGTCACAAACGATAATGGCTGGACATACAATCTGTGTCACTTCTGGAGTAATTTTGAGGTGGGTTATCGACAGGTATCTAGACAAATATGCACCTGTATATGCTGATGCACGTGGTAGATCGCCTCAGTCTCCTTCATGCGGTCCGAAGCATACCAGTCCTACTTTAGATTCCTTGACCAGGCCGGCGGATTCTTTTACGAAAGGTAAAGTACAGCTTACAAAATTTCAAAACATCCTTGGTAGCATACTGACCGACGGTCTTGTACGTTAGATGGGGCGATGCACCGGTCCATTCCATTGCCGTTGCATTAATGCTCCGCGAGAAGGACGTGCATTGGTTTTACGATATCGGATATAAGCACGACTTTTTCGAACATTGCCCCACAGAGCCCGGATGGCTAGTGCACGGAAAATGCTACTGTGATCCAAACACCTCGTTCGGTAAGAATTAGTTGCCAAGTAAATACCCACCGAGATATATAAAATGACTAACGGCGTGTTGCTATGTTACAGACTACACCGAAGGCAGCTGCATGTCACGATTTTTACAAGTAACAAACCGCACAGCAACATCGTATCTGGTGACAATGCCAGATAAAGTTGACTAAGTGCTAACATAATACTATAAATTTAATAAAGAGTTGCATTGTGAATATGACCTTCCTGTCAAAGGTGTGGCTTGTCACTACTTGATGGGAGCACTTCTTGAGGAACCAAAAAGGGACCTCCTTCCCGCGCAGGAAATTCTCTCTCTCTCTCTCTCGCCTCTCTCTCAACATGCCGACGACGCAATTTTCATGTAAATATCTGTATACCTTGCTTTGCAACTGACCATTGAGTTCTGGATGCTCGAGTATAGACCGGTCCCAAAAGGAACTTACTGTCTGGAGCGGACACCCCGAGTATAAGCCTATCAAAGGTTTTGAAAAGTAGGCACAAAAGGTTGCGAGCACACTTATCTAGCCCACCTATCTAATCCTGCCACAGACCCGAGACTACGACCAGAACATTCCAGTACAGCAAGTACGGACATGCCTACGCTTATGCTACCAACGACAGGTAGGATCGATCGCGCCTCATCGCTCGAGATTAGTTTCCTGACGACGAGCCTAGTGTCAAGGTTTTTGATGCTGCAGAATTAACACAACGCTGCGAAATCAAGCGTGCGAACGTTGTTGAGCTCTGGTTTTCTCCACAGGGCAACTACTTGGCTACCTGGGAGCGTCCACGTAAGCTCTCTCATCGAAATTGGCAACGATATAGCGTTGGACTAGGTGCTGATCTCTCGTGTTAGAAAAATTGGAGGACGGCTCTAGTAGCAAAAACTTGATTATTTGGAACGCAAAGACAGGTGAGGAAATCGCTTCGTTTTCTCAAAAGCAACAAAACAACTGGTACGCGGTTAGAATGGAGGATACTGGATGAAATGGAGACAGAGAAAAAAAGAATATTGATGGATCGCAAAAACAACAGGAACTTTCAATGGACAAACGACGAGAAATACTGCGCACGCATGGTGTCGGGAGAAATCCAGTTCTGGGAGAGCAAAAATGCAGGCAAATCCGTGTGGGCCCGCTTAAAGCTTGAAGGCGTTGCCAAGTTCTCACTCAGTCCAGGCAAAGCACCCGCTATTGCCGTGTTTATACCAGAGCGCAAGGTAGGAGTGAATACCAATCTTGTTTTATAGATAAATAGATAGTAACATTAGATAGGGTGCTCCTGCTATCGTCCGCATGTACAGCATTCCCAACTTCAATCAGGCGGTTTCCAACAAGACCTTTTACAAGGCTGACCAGGTTCAAATGTACTGGAACAACTTGGGAACCAACTTGCTTGTTCTCACACAAACCGAAGTTGATAAGACTGGCAAATCATACTATGGAGGTTACATTGATCATTACTCGAAAACAAAAGACACCGCTGGATACTGACCCAATATCATCCAGAGACCAACTTGTATTACCTCGCCGTAGCCGGTAACTTTGATTGCCGTGTCCCATTAGACAAAGAAGGACCTGTCCACGATGTTACCTGGGGTCCAGACTCTAAAGAATTCATTGTTGTATATGGCTGTAAGTATACAGATATCTTTAAAAAACGATAACCACGAACTCATCGCGTGAACAGCCATGCCCGCAAAGACGACTTTGTTTGATCATCGCGCCAACCCTGTACATAATTTCGGCATAGAACCACGAAACTTTGTTCGATACAACCCTCAGGGCACTGTAATTGCAATCGCCGGTTTCGGCAACTTGAATGGCACTGTCGATGTTTGGGACAGAAAGAACTTGCGAAAGATCAACACTTTTGCAGCACCGAATGCATCTTATTGTGAATGGTCACCATGCGGTCGATATCTCATGACAGCTACTTTGACTCCTCGTCTGCGAGTAGACAATGGATTCAAAATGTGGCACCACACTGGAAGCTTGATCTATGAAGAGAGCGTTGACGAATTGTTCCAAGTTGGATGGCGTCCTGAGCCTGCCTCCGTTTATCCTCCTATGCGTGCCACATCACCTCCACCTAAACCGATCAAGATCAGTTCCACTGCTGGACCGTCTAAAGTTGCTGCAAAACCTGCTGGAGCTTACCGCCCGCCACATTTACGAGGCACCAACGCTCCCACAACTACCCTATCCGAGGTAAGCAGCTCTTGATTTAGAGGGCTACTGTGAATATCGAAGTCTTGCTAAATGTTATCGTATTTCAGCGGGAAGCTGCATTGAGTGGTCGTGGTCCTGCCATAGGCAGCCAACGCAAGGTGCCTGGTGCACCAGGAAACAATGGTAACTTTGGTGGCATTTGATATGTTTCGAACCTGTGGAAACTAACAACAGTTTTGCTAGCCTTGAAAAACAAAAAGACCAACAATGGTGTTGCTGCAAAGAGTGAGTTTACAAAATGACGGAAATGCTGCTATACGCAATATACTTAGAATCTCCTTTTAAATCAGGCACGAACGTGAGCTCACTGACACCTGAAGAAAAGCAAAAGAAGATCCGAAACTTGGAAAAGAAGCTGCGACAAATCAATGATTTGCGAGACAAACAAAGCCGCGGTGAACAGTTGGATCAGGCTCAGGTAACGCACTGCTGTTTCTTTTTTGTAGTAAATGGGTCCATTGTGATCTAAAACGTCATCAATAGTTGCAAAAATTGAGCACTGAAGCCAGTGTGATGCGTGAACTTGCTGCACTGCGCGAATAGAAGATCAACATAGACAGATGATCTGCAACGTATTAAAAAAAGCCTTGGAGATTTTAATGTCTCGCAATTGAACAGGGTGTCATAGGGCCATACTGAAATTGATAAAGAGGAGAAGAAGATAAGGGAATGGAATGAATTGTTTCGGGCACACATTTAGTCTTGTGTTACGCCTTTGCGGCCGGGCGTCGTCTCGATGTGGTACCGGCTGAAGCAGTAGACGCCTTGGTTATTGCGCGTGACGCTGTGGTGGACTTCTTTCTGGGAGCCTTCACCTTCTCCTTTGAAGCAGTCTTTTGTCTTGTTGGTTGCTTTTTCGCGGGTGTCGAAGCGGCAGCTTTCTTGCCAGCGGCTGTCTTTGCAGCAGACGTTGTCTTTTTGGCTGTTGTCTTCTTCTCCGCAGCACCTGGTTTCGCCTCCTTCTTCTCCTTCTTATCCACAGCAACCTTCTTTTCAGGCTTTGACAACTTGACGGTGCCAGACAAACCTGCATTCGCGAGAATGGGTATTAAATTTTTTATGGGGGCATATCGACTTGCGCGGGCTCCACGGTACTTACCTTTGGGGAGCGTAAAGAGGTTTTTGGCAGCTCCTCGCTTGATTGCAGCAGATACTTGCTGATCAAAGTGCGTTCCGGCCGAGACATTGTAGTTTGCCAAGATATACTTCTTGAGAGCTTGACGGGAGCTGCCCTTGCGCTCCTTGAGAGCCAGAATGGCAGCTGGATTAATGGATTTTAGCTGGATGGATGGGGAGCAACAATGCCAAGCTTATACTCACATTTGATCATGGCTTCATACTACAGTGTACCGTTAGATACTGGCATTTATACCATGGATTCAGGGTCTAAAACTTACGGGTGGATGCTCAGCTTTCTTTGAAGGGGCTTTTTCGGTAGTCTTTTTCTCAACCATTTGTTGGAAAAGTGGAATAAGGAGGGGAAGAAAAAAGACGGCACGAGAGCTGCCATTTTTAATGCATCGAAATTGTGGGTCACACCAATCACACGACGCCTCATCGTCACTGGTTCACCTGTCCACGCAATGGGTCCTACTCTTGGGGCATTCTCATGGATACACTCATACTGTAAAGATAGACGACAATTGATTGCTCTCATTGTGGAATGTGCCTTACAGTATGATTTTTGGTTCGATTTGACGATAACATCAACAATTTCTGAATAAAGTGCGCTGAACCGATTTGTCTCGTTCGACTTTTTCTTTCTGATAGCTTACCGTTCTTACTGAATGGGTAAAAATGACCTCGAAGGGTGACAACAGCACCTATATTGTATGCGTTTGTATGGTTCCCGCTTGCCAAGTTGCAGTTCACTGGCAATGCAGACTCGGAATTGAAGAAATCAACAGAATATCCACCAATAAAACATTCACGGCTTTTTAGCCAGTCTCGGTATCATTGATAATACAGTACAGCAGGTTTTACTCAATACAATTAATAAGGAAACTCTATTTTACTTGCAATCGGCTGTAAGATCCCAATCAATGCAACAGGACTTGTATTCTTCAACCAGCAACGGCGCATGCTTGCTATCCGCAGAAACGTCACAACTTGCTTCAGAGTGGGATCCATAGGGCGGGTAGGGACAACAATTTTTCGTCGCCTCTAGGTTAGTTTGAACATCGTCTGCAACGCATCGGCAAATTTGTGCCTCAACCGAGAGTAGACCAACGGCCACAATAGCAGCAGCAGAAATGAGGATTATTTTGAGCATGTTTGAAAAAAGAAAAAGGACTGCGTGCAGACCCAAGCTTCTTTTGCATCCTTTAAATATCCCATACCTTTGCTCACGTATAACTGAGTTTGCCCTTTGTATCGCCTTTGCTGACCCCACGCTCGTCTGCAGGGTTACTTGCAGACGGGTCATCTTCAGGGGGTTTGGAAATGTAGAGATTATCCTCACCGCCGTCTCTAAGTACTAAATCTCATTCTTCAACTTTATGAAACAACACGCTTGTACAGCTATCTACATATGTTTTCTTTTACATGTTGAAGTACCAGACAGTAGGCGTATATATATTCTTGCTACATTCACATCGGAGAATGTTGAATACCTCAGATTAACAAGTGGCTTCCTTTTCCTTTTCTTGTTCAGGAGGTTCAAGAGGTGGAAACTCTTCTCCCCAGTCGCAGGAGACTGTGTTGAACAAGGCATACCGATCTCTTTAAATTTCATGAATCAAATCACATAAAGTAGCTGCATATGTATGACATTGTCCCTACCGCACCCGTAAACATTTAAACCGGTCTTTGGAGGATTGGATGCCTTTCAGCGTCCAAGAGATACAAGAATAATGTTTGAAGACAAAGGCTTACATGCTCGCTTAAAAGCGGCTGACCGATCACACTGTGCATGGTCTTACTCCAGCAGAGAACATAGATTATCGCGATGGTCGTAAATCTTTTTTATACATGAGCGATAGAATTTGCATTTGCTGCATACATAGGAATCCAGTACGTCCAAACATCCATTTAGAAGAAGAATGAGGGACAATTTGAGATGCTATTAGCAAACTCGATTTCGCTTTTAAGCGAGCATGTAAGCCTTTGTCTTCACCTAATAGCATGGTGGTAGCTTGTGATATTCACGGAGCGTGATATCATTCCAATGCTAAAAATGATTTTGGGAGCATATTGTGAATCATATATATTGTTGTCGTGACAGTCCAGAGCGCGCATCAGCTAGTCCTTGTATATATTATCTGAAGCACCTAGTGATCGAGAATATCCAAGCACTGTGGCTTGAGTGCGGTCCCGCAGCGGCTCCTTGAGTTTCCAATTTCGTGCTGCAAGCAAGCATCTCTTTTAACGCTTTCACTATGACAGACACTCTTGTCTTCCGTGGTGCTCTTGAAGGTATTGCATCGCAAATGTTAGCTTACGGATGGATGAATCAGAACATTGATGGATGGATTGATGTATTAATTAGGTCACAATGGATGGGTTACTTCCATTGTCACTTCTTCCGAGGCCCCTGACTTGCTCATCTCCGGCTCTCGCGGTATGTTAACAGAGAGCAACGTTTTGTAGGATAATGTCTCGAATGCTCATGCCAATTCTGCAGACAAGTCCATCATTGTATGGCAAATTACCAGGTACGATTGTTCTCGACCCATAATTCATTTGGTTTCCTTATGAGGAGGCGTGTGCGTGCACTTCACAACGCCTCGTCTTTTCCATGTATACTAACGTGTGCTTGTACTAGGTAAATAACGCTAATCCATCTATCTCTTCTGCTTCTGTGGTCAAAGACACAAAAGAGATATGGAGCGCCCTCTTTAGTCGAGGTGAATGCCATTTTTCTAACGAAAAATTGCTCACGATTGCCCTCTATGCAGGGATGAAATTGACTATGGCGTTCCACGAAAGTCTCTTTTGGGCCACAACCACTTTGTTGAGGACTTGGCCTTGTCTTCAGACGGTCAGTTCGTCCTCTCTGCTTCCTGGGACAAGACTTTG
Source organism: Rhizomucor miehei CAU432 (assembly GCA_000611695.1). NCBI lineage: Eukaryota > Fungi > Mucoromycota > Mucoromycetes > Mucorales > Lichtheimiaceae > Rhizomucor > Rhizomucor miehei. Next base: position 24,204 of record KK100185.1, on the reverse strand, counting down.
CGACTTTGGGATTTGAACACAGGCACCACCACCCGTCGCTTCGTTGGCCACACAAACGACGTCATGTCGGTTTCTTTCTCGGCCGATAATCGCCAAATCGTATCGTCTTCCCGTGACAAGACCATCAAGCTTTGGAACACCTTGTAAGTCATCGATCTACTATTGTGAGAGTAAGTGATCATCAGTTAATCAGGAACTTTCTCAAAGGGGCGAATGCAAATACAACTTGACAGAAGACGGACATAGCGATTGGGTTTCTTGCGTGCGTTTCTCGCCAAACCCTGCTACTCCTGTTATCGTTTCATGCGGTTGGGATAAACTTGTCAAGGTAAATGTCGGCATCAACATTTTATACGGGAAGGAGGAGAGAGAGAATGGGTCGTGGACATGATGATTACGAGAATATATTTGCTACTTCAGAAGCAAGCGGCTTATGAGATAAACAACCACCAACTTTACTGATTTTCTCGACCAAACAACAAACTCTGATGGGAGGGCGCGATTATGGGAATCATGCATATCTGTGTCATGGTTACTAACCTTTTCTCGTTTTCTTTCCCTTATCTTAGGTGAGCATCTTTCTTTTACATCGCGAGACTCGGTGGTGCAATGATGTATATTTCTTCCGAATATTTGCTACTTCAGAAGCCTTGTTGCTCATGAGACAAATAATCCACCATTTGACTGATGGAAGCAAACCACCTTCTCGTTTTTGTTCAACGACTTTTGGCTATTATCGACTTTGGATCTGGTTACTGACAATCGATATGTATCTTCTAGGTATGGGATCTTACAAAGTTGAAGTTGAGAAGCAACTTTATCGGTCACAATGGCTATGTCAACACTGTTGCCATTTCTCCTGATGGTTCCCTCTGCGCTTCGGCCGGCAAGGATGGAACTGTCATGTTGTGGGATCTTAACGAAAGCCGCCACTTGTATTCGCTCGATGCCAACGATGTTGTGCATGCTCTCACTTTCTCTCCTAACCGCTACTGGCTTTGCGCTGCTACTGGTTCATCCATCAGGATCTGGGATCTTGAAAACAAGAACTTGGTAGATGTCCTTCAACCTACCTTCAACCAACCCGGCAAAGTTCAAGACCCACAATGCTTGTCTCTTGCCTTTGCTGCCGATGGCAACACTCTCTACTCTGGTCACTCGGATAACATTATTCGTGTGTGGCAAGTTTCCCGAACCCTGTAAATTTGCTGTCAATAAAAACTTCTGCCTTGTTACCATAGTTCCTTTGGTTGTGACTAAAATGCTCTTGATGCATTGAAAGTTTATTCGGATCAGTGATATCGGGTGTTTGCATGGCATTAACGAAGAGACGAGGATTTTTTTCAAAGATAGCAATAACAAAAAGCCCGGCCTGCTTTAATCCTTTTTTTGATTCGACGTATGCTCTTTGAGTCCTGGATATCTGCGAGCACACGACTCTATTTGATTTGTGGGTGAGTGAAGAGATGATTCATATGAAGACGTTCCGTATTCTCAACCTTTCAAAGCTTCGTTTCGCTGGGTGGTTTTATGGTAAGGAACAATCTATTTAAAAACATGGAGGCAACTCTTACAAAGTAAACCTTGTAGTATGGGTAAGCGTCTCTAGGTTTATTATCATTTAGATAAGCAGCTTATTCAGGCAATGTTAGATATGATAGCGGTGCCTTGTCAGGATCTTTGGTCATGAAGAGCTTTCAAGAGACTTTCTCGGTTGAAGATATACCCAACGCCGCTATTGTCGTATCAGTGCCATTAGTCGCGTCTGCATTTGCTTCCCTGGTTCGCTTATTTCTATAAAATCTTGCCCCCTCTCACCATCTTGTTCTGACTTCTTTTCTTCTCTAGATGTCAGGTCCCATCGCTGATAGGATTGGACGAAAAAAGTACTTCTATGTGGCAGTCATTACACAATGCATTGGTTCTATTATTCAGATCACAGCGAAAGCGTTTCATGCGTTGCTTCTTGGTCGTATCCTTGCTGGCGCAGCCTTAGGGTATGTATGCTCGTCACCGGTGAAGAATGAAACTACTATCAGGACGGTCCTTCTGATTTAATCCATTTGTTGTGGTAGGATTCTGAGTATGCTAGTACCTCTTTGTAAGATTCAGTTTTCTTTAGTAGTAGGCCTTTCTGGCTGTATGGCTAATTGATTATCAGCGCAGATCAGAGCGAAATAGCACGGCCTGAACATCGGGGAAGACTTATTACGTTTTATCAGCTGGGCGTTACGTTGGGATTTTGCATTGCGTTTTGGATTGACTACGGAACTAGTCGTCTCATCGGTGACTTATCATGGAGAATACCTGTCAGTCTCCAAGTTGCACCTCCCACAATTATGTTTTTTGGATTATTTGTTCTTCCGGAAAGGTCAGTAAATTGTATCAGAGCATCGGTGGAAACAGAGATGAGAATACAAGTTCTAATATTCAAAGATGGTGCGTCCTTGCAGTCCACGTTGGTTGATCTACCGGGGACGTTTCGATGATGCCTTAACTATTCTCATTCAGCTACGTGTCAGCCATGATTCGAGTATTGATCGCAACCTCCAGATGGAATTTGTCGGTATCGTGCAGGACGTCACTTTCGACAAGATTTATTCGTCAAAGACGTACGCTGCCCTGCTAGAAAAGGGAATTGAAAACAATCGAAAGCGGACGCTGCTAGGTATCGGCATACATATGCTAACACAACTGACTGGGATCAACGTCCTCTTGTAAGTTATCAAGCATGTTTCCAAAAGACTATTCGTTGCTTCGAAGAACCTCCTGTGCTTATTACAAAGCTTCTAGATTCTATCTCCCTCACATCCTTCAGTCTACAGGCTTTACAGAAATCAACTCAGAATTGCTGGGTAATGGCGTCAGTGGTATCGTGAATATGCTAGCAACCATTCCAGTCTTCTTCTTTGTATGTTGGATCAGGGGAGCCATTATATGTTATGAACTTCACACTGACTCGCGGATCAAGATAGATAAATGGGATCGACGCCGCGTCTTGAAAATTGCAGCTATTTGTATGGCGATCTGCATGTTTACCATAGCAACAGTTTTGGGCGTATACAGTGACAAGTCAAAACAGGCAGAAGCGCACATTTATCCCGGATCAATTATCGACGTGACAGTGTACATCAACGACACGAGGGCCACGTATTGTATTCTAGCTTTACTTTGCCTGTTTGTGGCATGCTTTGCATTGAGTTGGGGACCCATTGGGTGGATCTATCCTGCAGAGATATACCCGCAACTTATTAGAGCCAAAGCCATGGGTGTCACCACGGCATCGAGTTATTGCTTCAATGTTGCCATCTCCCAGATCGCACCAGTTCTTTTTCGATACATCACCTGGGGTACCTACGTTGTCTTCGGATGCAGTTGCATGATCATAGCTTGGATCGTACATGCTTACTACCCAGAAACGCGAGTAAGTTTTAATTATGCAATCAGGGAGGGTGGTGATATCAACTAACTGATGGCAAAATATAGGGTCGCTCACTGGAAGAGATTCACCTTATATTCAGTGGAGCTCTAATTGACCTGGAACGACCTGGCGTTCATCATCCAAAAACGGCAGCGCAAGCGCTGGAACATTTACAAAACCAACTCAAGCATCTCAGCGACTGTAATGAAGACAGAAGTGGTAGCAATAAGAAGCATGGGCGGAATCGGGCCAAAGTACTATCATCGCCACCGGTGTTGCATCCAAGGTACAAGCGCTATGCTACCCAGGAAGAAATGTGGAGGATATCAGCCGGGAGCTTGGTGTCTTTGCCTTGAATTCCTCGTAAAGAAAGTATAGCATGCAGGAAGAAGGAGACATCGACAATTGATCGCATGTATAAAGTGTTGATATGTACAATGAATTTTTAAAAGCGATGATAATGCAATTCCCTGAAACTAGATGGTAACCGTGGATATTTTCCGCCAACTCGCGCATGATATGTATCTCTTTGAGAATTCCCGAATTCATAGATAACGAGTTTACGTGGAGAAACGCTCTAAGAGCTATTACAAAGATATCTTGATTGATTCTAGGCACTCTGTAGAGTATAACCTTCTTTGCGTAACATAGATCCTTTGATCACTGGTCCCACCACGCGACGCACCTTTTCCCAAATGTTTGGCAAGTTTGCCGTGATAAGCGCCTATCCTAAATCAAATTCAAAATTCAACCGTAGATCATATGAATGTTGCGTTGGATTTCTACTCCCAGTATTGCCTGTACTGACAAGTTAGCTACTAGTCAATGCCAGCGACTGTCACTGGACGATCCTCCGACGAGCAGCCAGTTTTGATAACTACGGAAACCATTTCTTCTGCAACAGGCACGTCAAGCAATACGACACTGACAGACTCTTATCACGAGGCTATCAGAAAGCAGCACACATCGATGGAAGATAGTAAAAAAAAGGCGACTATCGTCCTGGAAAGGTCGTTGAGGATACCATGTTGCGACTAGCGCTCAATGAGAATCAGGAACAGTATGTGCACGAAAATAATGTAATACTGTGATTCTCATATTTTCTGTCTTTAGTGCTAGTCAATCATTCATCATGGATCCTACGGACTCTTAAGTGGATGGAATACTTCACTACAGAGGGGTTGCAAGAAATACAAGAGTATAAAGCCAAGCCTTTGCCAGCAATGCCGGAGAAGCTGGAACAGCACCTGAAGAGTTTCCGGCGATATGACGAAGTGTCGGCGCCGAACGGAAAGGTAAATTAAACTGGGGAGAGGAGGATATATTCTTTAGCATCCAGGTTGATTTACATATCCTCGCAGACGCCTGACGAACTCTTCGAATTTCGGTTGGATCACACAGACCTTGATTTTGTGAAGAATTTCGATATAATGTGGCTGGACGAGACAATCTACAATGCCTTAACACTGTATCGCTGGGATTACCTCCCGATCACAGATCAAACTGAAGGAGATATATTTCGCAGAATATGGGGATTTGTAGAACGATGCTTTGACGATTTGCGGGTACACGATCGAGGGTAAATACCACTTCATCGCTCTATTTTTGATACGAGGTACTTATTATGAACTAGCGGGGAGATGCCCAGCGCCGCCTCCTGTCACCGGCGAAACCGCGAGAGGAATAACAACGGAACAAGGAAGCAGATGGGTCGCCAAGCCGATATCATCTTTAAGAAACGAAATAATCGAGCTTGGCTGCGGGGAGCTCGGCCGGACAGATGAAGGCGTCAAGTTACCAAGAATGAAGGACACATTATACCATCAAGACACAAATAACTACTACGACAAGTCCAAGTGGTCGGTATTTTGGCCATGGGTAAGTCTGTTGAGTACAGCGTCAGGACAGTTTCACTCTGGGAGAAAGAAAGATAGGATTGAGTATTAGATTGCTTCTTCTGGATTGTCCATGTGGATACGTTTGTCGAGTTAAAAAAAAGCCTGAGAGACTTAAACTTCCCTGCAAATTTTCGAAATGGTGTGGAAAGCGAAAGCAGTCATCAAAGCGATTGAAAACAAGGAACCATTGCCTGTCGGATTTCTGCCGGTGGAGATCATTTTCATCTTGCCGTCATGTCCACAGCCACTGCAAGCATCGTCATCAAAGCCCACAATTCCAAGTAAACGAAAAAGAAGCCCCGTCTTGAGCATTTGCTGACACGGATTATTTATCCTTTACTTGGATTTGCATCCGTTGGCATTGATTTCCCGGATTACAAATACAAGTCTTTGCGCTTATATGTATATCTCAATAAGTTTCATGGATCATCCAGCCTGTCTCCTCCATCCGTCCTTCAATTATTTAAAACTTTATTCAAAATGCATGGTGTAACAGCGAAGCTTTAAACGGATCACCTGCGACGCTTTTTAAGGCGTCTGTCAGGATAGATTCGAAAAAGCTTATACTACTTTGCCGACATTGCATTTATCTGGACTTTGCAGAAAAAACTTAGGATGAAAGTGAGAAACGTCGGAGGAGCGCAACATTGCCTGCCAAGTACATACACAAACAAGATATCTGCTCTGAATGCACAACATCTGCAAGAAATGATGTTCCGAAATGGTGTCAGGTATATCCTTGCTGATCTACTCGTGGGCATGCATCTTTTGATACAATTAAATATGGCGACATTTATCCTTATTCGAATGCAGCACTCGTTTGTCTCAGGAACAAACAATAAAGATTCTATGTTTATACCTGTTTCCAATAATATATTGCTGGGCTTACATGTGTACCGTATCGAAGTGGGAAGCTGATCAATGCTTACAAGTAGCAGATTTAACAGTGTAATTCTTGCCTGTCGCCTGCTGGCTCATATAATATGGAACTGCTGTCTTGTCACGATGTCCACTTCTGCTGGATCAAAAGTGCCTGAATTGATTCAAGACTCAAGATCGTCCCGTGTATAAAAACATTCTGTGTTTGTGTAATTATACGTGATCGGATCCATCCGAATATATCATCGTTTGCCGGATTCTTCCTTATACTTTGCAACTTTTTGTTCGGCATCTTCGGTTATACAATGAAAGTAAAGCCGATCCGTAAAAATGAATTAAAGAATATACATATACTGATGCATCTCATACGTGCAAATAAGAGAACTTAACAAGAAGCAGATATTATGCGATCTTCAGTGTGTTAAATCATTAAAAAACCGATATGGGGCGGAAGGAAGAAAGATGGTGTATAAACAAAGGCAGAAACACTCAGCGCGGATGGAGTCAGCCGTTCGTGTCACTTGAGAAATAAGTTCTCTATTAAGTAGAGTGCAGCTTCGGCATAGGCGCGGATTGGAGAACGCGTTTTTCGCATGTTCAGACCTGCAAAGGAAAAAGTTGTCGGCCGCTGTCAAGCAGATAACTCCATTTGTACATTCCGAAGACGAAGATGATATGTTGCGATGTTGTTGTTGTGGTTGTTAACGTGGCTAACCCCGGAAACGCCGACCGCGTATTAAAAAAATCAGGTACTCAGCCAGTGCCATCTCCTACTAAAATGTCTATTATCTGTTATTTACAAACAATAAGCATTTAGCTGCCTTTTCTTTATCCTTTTCTTTTTGCCAAGATGATAAAATGCCGAGATATGCAAAAAATATGTGAGGCAAACGAAAAAATGCAGCATGTTTTCGTTCAAACAGGCAAGGAGCTGTAGCAAAGGGGGATTGCGTGCGTGTGTGTGTGTGTGTCCCATGCTCACTATCGGTCACGTCGGAGAAGGCGCTCCGAAGATACGACTTTTGGGATATTTGGGCGTAACAAGATCGGCATCAAATTTGGGGTGGTGGGGGGGAAAGAGGGACTTTCTTTTCTTTTGCCCAGAACGGGGTTGCCATAAAAGAAAGGAGCTTGTGGAAAATGTTTGTCATTGATGTATGGCACATGAGATACGGCTTCCACAACAGGCAGTTCCGAAAATACAATGAATGCCGAATAACATCCTTTGAGATAAATACCAATCCCTTTTAATTGCTTTTTCTCATTTCATTCTTCCCTTCCTCACTCGCCATCATTTTTTTTCTTTATAAGAACCATGATCCACCCTTCTGGCGAAAGTAATCGAATGGACCACATCACTAGCTCTAGGACCAACAGCGTCTCCTCAATCTCACTCTCGTCGCGTCCACATTGGCGACCTCTCCCATCTCTTCTCATTGGTATGATTCTACTTTATTATACATAGGTTCATATCACACGTCAGTGCAGTATTTTCTCACTATCGAGTGAAATGCTTTTTTATGTCCAGATCACATTGCGATCATACTTAACAGTGTAATGCCTTTCCGTGTGCCAAGCAAGCAAGCAAAATCAGACACGTCATATCGCAGCCGAAGACCGTTGCCAGAGTTGATTTACTTTATCCATAAAATCACTTATCACGCCGGTATTAATTGCCGAACGGCCATTGTCGCCCTCATCTACCTCGAACGCGCCAAAGCTGCAATGCCAAAAAACGCGGTAGGCAGTTATGGTAAGTTGTTAGAAATATTATCATTAAACTAAACAAAAAACAGATATTAATGATTTGCTTAATAACTTTTTGTACAGATACTTGCCACCGTCTACTCCTCGGTGCCATCCTCGTGGCGTCCAAGGTCCTGCAAGACACTACATGGGCTCCTCCTTTTACTTACTCTAATGCGGAAACTGATGCATCCCCTATTCTTTTGGCAGTCCCGAGGTCGCGCTACTACGGCTATACCAATCATTTTTACGTTGGTCCATTGACTAACGGTCGCCTTTGTGATATGTGCGGTGGTTTATATACCCTTGATGATATCAACCTTTTGGAACGAGCTTTTCTAAAGCTGATACAATACCAGTGTTGGGTCGATGACGAGCAAGTGAATGACTACATTCGGCGGAATCGGCAAGACTTGGGCGTATAATCAATCCTATCCTTGATAGTACATTTATTTTTTTTCCCATCATTCTTTTTCTCCATAGCCTAGCCCCTTCTATGCATGTTTGTTGATTCTCGGTCTTTTCGCATTGTTCAACTCAGCCGCTTCTTTCTTTTGTTCTTTCTCTTGTAAATATTGCTATCTTTTAGTACATTATTGAGAATTTGCCATAGTATCATCACGTAAACAATACATTTTATAGTAATTCTTTACAATCCTATTGGTATATGTTGTGACGAACCTTCGTCTTTCTACATGCATCTTGGATCAAGTAAAGTTTGTGTTCTCGTCCCGCCGATATACTCACGCGTACCAATTGCAGAAAAGCAAAGATATTACACTTCCCTTTTTTATTGCAAACCAGGCATTGCTAACAGCGAAAAGCAAATTCAGGTATCATTCAGCATTTACAGAATAGCGTGCGTTTATACATAGTGCAAAGGTACAGGGTAAATTATATTGTTGTTTTCTTTCCTTTAATCCAAGCCAGTGCCACGGAAAAGATGAAGCAACTCGTTGAGTCCAAGACGGCCAAGTTGCAAGGAACCTGCCTCGCCAAGTGCACCGTCTGCTAACGCCTATGGTATTGTTTAATGTAAAGTTCTCTATACTCAACTTTTTATTTTTTTTCGCCTTACCTGCTTTTTATTTTGAAGTTCTAATATACGATCCTCAACAGTGTTGTTGATGAAAATTCGGTGGACAATGACATCCTTTGTTTGGCCAATTCGATGGACACGATCAATGGCCTGGTTTTCCAAAGCAGGATTCCACCAAATATCCATCATCTACGTGGGAAAATGGTGTGTCAAAAAACTGATACTAGCTCATGTTTCGAGTTTGAGTAACTTACCACGACTCGATTAGCTTCGGTTAACTGTCATAAAAAAATAAACATATTAGTCCACTAGCACCTGATGAGAGCCCATTTTCTTTGAACTTACATTGAGACCAAGGGAACCACATTTGGTCGAAACAAGCAAGACAGTAACCGCGGGGTCTTGTTTGAAAGCGGTAAGCACACGATCTCTCATAGCCACATTCATGCTGCCGTCAAAGCGCACGAAGCGAAATCCAGCTTGTGTAAGCGGCCTTTCAAGTAGATCAAGCTACAAAGAAATAATGTTAGATATAAGCAGAATTGATGGATTTTAAAGGAAAAGACTTACGAAAGCTGTAAACTGCGAGAATACAATTGTCTTATCTTGATTGTTGGTCTGTTCTCTTGTTTCATGCAATATCTCGAGGAGTTTTTCGATCTTCGTGCTAGAAATAAACTCTCCAGCCATTTTAGATGGTTTTGATGTGTCTGCGGAGGCTTCGAACTCTTTGTAAAGTTCAGGCGCATGGACCTTGAAAAATATTTCCACAGGCACGATTTTCTCTGGATCAATGTGACCTCTACATTGTGGACATCGCTTCTCTGCGCCAGCATTTGAGCTCAAGTAGTTTCCAAGGCATTCGCGACACATGATATGACCGCAATGGAAGTTGATTTGCGCTTGATCCGCCATATCCATACAGATAGGACACTAATCGATCCGCATCCATTAGTATTCTGAAACATCCTCCAGATTGCCACAGTTATCTTACCTCAATCTCACTCAATTCATTACTCTGCACCAATCGATCTACAATCGTCTTGTCCATCTTTGATGCAATGGCTTCCTTTTCTTTTGCTTGCGCCTCGTGGTCGATCTCGGGGGTTTCAATCATGGTCAGACTAGGATGGAGACATGCTTGTCGTAAACGCAACAAGAGTACGAGAACCTAATTCAACGAGTTAAGTAATAATGCTTCCGTAAACTTTTTTCTTTCCAAACATACCGAGGAGTAATTTTTCATAACTGTTCCAGCAGCCACATACTTATTGAAGCGTTTTTGTGCCCTTTGATCCACAAGGTCGTAAAATTCGCGCTCCTCGGGTGAGAAATCAATGTGCGTCATATGGACTGTCCTCTCAGGTAGAGTAATAATCGGTCTGCCATTGATTTTAGCTTTCTTCGAGCGACGTAATGCAATAGCTAGCAGAATTACAGTTGTTAGCTTTTGTGAACGTTCTAAAGGGACAATGTAAAGCTTCTTTTTTTTTACCTTTCATTAAAGCTTGCACCCTCTTCAAGCCAGTCTTGTGGTAACCGGACATCAAAGGCTTTTGAATATGCATTCTGAATTCTAGCCACTCACAATATGGCCGGACACGAAGAAACTTGAGTAGCGAATACCTTTGGAAAACATTAGTACCAAAAGAGTTCAAAATCTATAGTCTTAAACAAACTTACAGTTCATCGATTCTGTTCTGAATGGGAGTTGCCGTGAGACACCATCGATAGGTAGTTTCTAGACGACAACATGCAGCTGCCATCTGAGTGTTCCTGTTCTTTATAGTATGTGCCTCATCAAGTATAACACGGTGGAACTTGATTCGACCCAGGGGTCCACGTCGATGGTCCTCTGGAGGCAAATCGGAAGCAACTGTTGTATATGCAGTAACTATAACGTCGTAAGCAGCGAGCTCTGTCGGATCATGCGTTCTGTTTGGGCCGTGGTGAATGCAAACTTTTAGCGATGGTCGTGTCTTGGTGATAATTTCTCTGGCCCACTGAGCGACAAGGGATACTGGACAGACAACCAAAGTAGCTTTACTCTTGATCGGTTGTTGTGGATCTGTTTGTTTAGCTTTGCGCATCATTGGAAGTTGATCAATGGGTGTAAAATCGGTGCAAGGCCGAGATACAATAACCGCCAAGGCTTGGATGGTCTAGAAAGTTTAAGTTGTGTTGTTAGGACTGCTCCAGTGTGAAAAAAAAAACAATTAATATGAATTCACCTTTCCAAAGCCCATATCGTCCAGCAACATGCCACCCTTATTCGTAGATGTCTCCATTTTAGTCATCCATTTCAGACCAATTTGTTGATGTTCCAAGAGGGTAACACCTAGTCCAGGAACAACCGCAGCCCTGTCAGCATCCGTCAGCGTCTCGTTATCTTCCGAAATATTCTGCAGCAACGCTCGGAGCTCTTCTTCGGTTCGTTGAGCATCAAGTGGTCTTGCATATTCAGATGGATAGAATACTTTGTTGTTCAAGATCGGTGTGTTAAGAGTAGGCGTAATTGGTATGTTGGTACCCGCGAATGTCCTGGGCAAAGCGCGTGTCCGTTCCCGTTCAAGCTGTTGCAAAAGACTATCCATGGACGAATTCAATAACGGGTTGAATCCCAGAGTAAAGTCTTCCATTCCGTCAAGTGAATCCTCAGTATCGTAATCTGTGCTGTCAGATACGTCATCAATTGTTATCGGCTGTCGAGAGGAGCCCACCATGGCATCGCTTGTAAGGTCGATAACATCGCCGTTAGGAAGCGAGCTTGAACTCCCATTTCTTTGATTAGAAGATCCAGCTGCTGCATTCGCTCGTCGGAAAGGTGAAGATGCTGGTACTTGGTTTGTAGTATTTAGCGGGACTTGAGGACCATCGATTCTTCGTCTCTTCTCTGGACGACCATTGTTAACAGCTGGTGCGACATTGCCCAAACTCGGGCTTTGGTGGTGGATATCTTGCGGTCGTGGGATCTGTCCTATAGAGTCGATAATATATTGAGGTACGCCCAACGTGGGTTGAATTGCTATAGCAGGAGCTGCTGCGGAGGTATTGACATTTGAAGCTGGTGGGTTCGTAGCTGGTATTGCGGGAAGAGGTGGTCGGGCGGTGGCGGGTCGCGGTTGCTGCTGCGTAGCACTTGATGACGTATTCGTAAGAGGAGCAGAAGAAGAAGAGGAGGAGGAGGAAGAGGAGGAAAAAGATGTCGCTGTTGACGAGGAAGGTTGTGCGTCCTGAGCTGCCAAGGCGACGGCAGCAGCAGCATCTGCAGCAATCCTATCTCTTTCTCTTTGTTCACGTTCAAGTCTCGCCTCTAAATCCAACTGTTCTTGAATGCGTCGTGCATAGTCGAGATCTGCTTGTTCCTGTCGTTCCAAGCGTTGTTGTGCCTTGATTTCCTCAAGATCGATACCTAGCGATGCAAGTGTAGCTTCGTCAAGGCCGGCTTCCATTAAGAACGAATAAGCGTTGGAGTCGATTCCTTCATCTGAATTGGGTGTGCCGCTTCCTGAATCTCGACTTGCGCTTCCACTACTACTTTCTCCAGTTGCTTGTGGGCTATCTGTTGCTGTGAGATCGAGTGTATAGCCGCCTTCGTCTTCGCTGTCGCTGACAAATGTGGGAGAGACATGAGTAATATCAGAGTCGATGCTAGAGGCACGATCTCGTTTTCCTAGAGAGCTGCTCGTAGGGAGTCCCATTGGCTCATCTTCGGCCGGCATTGCTGGTTTCCTGGGAAGTCGATTTCTGAAAACGGCAGTTGCAGAAGTAAAAAGGTGAAAACAATGTCCACGACGAATAACTGCCCTTTCCGGTCAGACCGCGACCTGTCCAATCAGAGGGCGTTGCCCAGCAACAGCGACGCGCTCCGTTCCAACTCTTCGAACTTTGATTGAGCACAATAGCCGTACTTTTGTAAAGGCACTAAATGAAAAAGCGAATAGCAAAGGCAGATAGTATGATCATTTGCTCTTGCTTTAAATTGAGCGTATATGCAGCAGATAATGCATAAAAAGATATACACACCAACGGTGTATGAATGATGCTTGAAATGGCTTTTAATATGACATGTTAACAGATCGAATTGTTTGACTACCGAACTTTCCGGGACCAGTGCCATAGGCGGGAAAAGTATGTTTTGATAGATGGCTGCTTTGATGTCATGCTTATATCCTTGGAAGTGATACAGTCTTCTTCTCTCACAGTATCTTCTGTATCGCTAGGTTCGGATTTTCTCGGCTGTGCATCTATGCCCTTTTTGGGTAAAGGCATGAATCCGTCAATGGTTGGTCTCCGTACGATATCGATGCTTTTATGTGATGCGTTAGATAGCTTTTCGAGCGATTTTCGTGACTGGGTATCTACAGATTTGCGCCTGTCTTTCCACCACGAGCATCTTTTCCGAAAACCGCCGTTGATATACTCTTCGATAGCTGGAAATGCTGGTCGACGCACAGACTCAAAGGCTGCATTGAGTAAATTTATGCTTTCTACTGACGAGCTTCTATACGCATTATCCTGAGAATTATTGCCGAGTGGATAATGATTTTCTTCCTTTTCGTTGTTGTTGTTATTGAAAGTGTTGGTCAGACCGTAAGCTCTCCTTTCAAGGGACTGCAAATAAGTTTCGTCGTCATAGTGTTTTACGACGCCCTGGCCGTAATAATCTGTCCGAGGAGGTGTCCCGATTGTTGAGTTCTCCTCTGCAGAACCATTAGAGGAAGCCAAGTCCGGTAGTCCGCGGGTACTATGATGATGCACAATGTCGATGGATGGTATTGGTGGTGGAGGTATGGTGCTTAGTGGTGGGATACTCAGCTGCTGTCGCTCAACAATAGCAGGGAGACTTGGTCGACGGACCCGAGTTGCCAAAACGGACCCGTTTGTACAAGAAGCATCCAAAGATCGCCTTCCTCGCAATCGTTGCAGTAATTTTACGATATCAATGTGGCGTTTTGCGACAGCTAAGTCCATGGGTGTCGATCCATACTTGTCCTTTACATCCACAGCTGCACCGTTGCGTAGTAAAAGATCGACGATTTTTATGCAGCCATTTGCGCATGCAACGTGCAGTGCCGTCGATCCTGTGGCACCTGTTGCGAGCTGCATTCTATCCGTGCTGTGTTTCCTTGAATATCTTATATAGATAAGAAAATTGTAAGGACTATATGGCTTTCGTAAATAGCATACATACTATATGTACCTCTGTTCATTCACATTGGCTCCTCGATCAATCAGATATTGTACTACGGCAATGTTGGCATCGCTTGTGCAAGCCAGTTGCAGCGGCATAAACCCGTTTACGACGGAATCAATGGCCGCTCCGTGGTCGAGAGCAAACTTTACAAGTCCTATTCAAGCTTAAGGAATGTGCATCGCGATTCAGAATGAATGGACCTCACCAACATTGCCGGTAATTGCGGCGTAGTGGAGACCGAGAAGACAGTCGTGAGTGGCGTCAGTTTTTGTGTCAGACATTTTTCATGATAACACAAAGTAAAAGATCGAAAAAAGAAAGAGCTAAAATATGGTATCCGGCAATGGGAGCTTCGGCAGGATCTGGCGAACAATGCATTACTATGGGGGGATTGGGGGAGCGAGAAATAAAAATAAGATCTGTTATGGGTAGTACACCTTGCGACGGAACCGTGCCCCAAAAAAGACCCATGGGAACAATCAAGCAATCCTAGAGCTCCAGCAAGAGTGAAGATCCAAAGATGTCGTACAAGTATATGTGTCTATGGTAAAATAAAAGATGTCACCCTTTCATTCCATACTTGGAGTCAACCATAATGACCGGGCGTATCTTTATCTGCCGTCTACACCCCAAGTTACGAAAGCTTTTGCAATCCAATGGGATGGAACCCAATATCCAATAAGAAATAATTCCCAAACGACGTGAATTATATGACAAAACTCTTATTAATACAATACAATCATATTGCGTATGTTTTTACACGCTGAAAATGAATATCGGAGGTATGCTTAAGTATCTGACAAGGTTAAAATTCACCGAGCTTGGTCAAGGAAGTGATTATATAATTTATCCAAAGGGTATATTGTTTTCCTGTTTATCACTTGAATGAAGAAAATATCAAAAGCAAACCGGCAAATGACGTAAGATAAGATACAACTGCAACTACATGAAGAGAAAGAGGAGAAATGGAGGAGAGAAGAGGAGAGGAGAGCAGAGAACAGTAGAATAGTATAAAGAACTTACAAATAAGTGAGTTGGATCAATTGGAGGATGGCGGCCGGTGTACAACTACAGACGAACATGTCATGTCATACTCTACAGCTTGAATAGCATCTGCAACTTCGTCACAGACTTGGCGGGATCCAATGAGATCAAGAATACCGGCTCTCAGTAAGAGAGGCAGTGCACTTGGATGAACCTGAACCAGGAATACATTGACACCACGAGCGTGATACGACTCAATGGTTTCATAAAGTATCTGGACAGCGCTGTCGATTGATTGAATTAGTCTCCAAGGTCATATATAAATCAATGAGTCTTCTTTTTTAATAGCATACCTCGCATCTATAAATTCCATGCCACCAAGGTCAAAAATGACGTATCGCAGTCTGTCATTACGTCGAGGAGCCTCTGACGGGTGTACAGACAAATCCCCGTAATGCTCCAAGCGACGCAGTCTATCTTTGAGTTGACCTGTTACAAAGATTTGGTAAGCATCAATGGGCACGAATATGCATGGCTGGAGTATTATTTTTTACCTGTGTTTGCGAAATATAATGGCTCCTCGACTCGTACAATGAGAACGTCTTCTAGATGCTCGACCTTTTCACGGCTGCTTTTGATAGGACTAAATTTGTACAGGGTTTCTTTGACGCGGCCCTGATGACACGCATGGTGACAAAATTAGTACCCTGGCAACTGTCGGGAACTGTTATGCAGGTTATAATTACGTACCATGATAGTAATTCGTGGGTAGCTGCTCTGCTTTATCGTGATCATGAGACTGAATACGACGGCAATCGCCGTTCCAACTTCTAGTGAGAAGACCATGGTCGCAGTAAAGGTAGTTGCAAGGAGGAGCACATCCTTCCATGCGCGGACTCGCAACATAAACTCCAAGTCGTGAGGAAGCTCTTGAAGCAGGGCGAAAACGGCCATAAAGATGACGCCACTGAGGGTAGCCGAAGGGAGATAGTAGAGATGAGGCAGTAAAAGGCCAGTGACTAGGATAGTTGTCAAGCCAGATATCAATCCAGACATTTGTGTCTTTGGACCGACTGCTTCATGCACCTTGCTGCGAGGGAACTAGCAGATGATATGATGTCAGTCGAAATAAGGTTCATTTTCTGACAGAAAGCCTAATTATATACTAGAAACTTACAGATCCAAAAGCCGGAAAAGTTTGAAAAAAGCTGCCGATAATGTTTGCAGTTCCCAACGCAACGAGTTCCCGATTTGCGCTCACAAAGTAATTGTGTTTGCGAGCAAAAGTTTTGCCTGCAGCGAGCGACTCGACGAAGCCAATGATAGAAATGATGGCAGCATTGACCAAGATATTTTTGATATCCGCACCTGCTGGAAGAGAGGGAAGGCTGGGAACAGGAAGCGGAGGATTGATGTCTGATGAACCAACTTTGCCAAGCACGTTGACTCCCCTTTGATCTAGATGGAATATTCTACACACAAGTGTGCTCGCAATAACGACCAAGAGAACTTCTGGCACACGTCGCACAGCAGGCACGCATCGCTTGAGGAAGGAAACACCAAAGAGTACAGTCAAAACGCATGCAGATAGCGCCGCAGTAACCAGACGGGTTTCGTGCAAATGTGTCGCAATAAATGCAATACGCTGGATCGTCGTAGACTCCGGGGTGATACCCGCATGTTCTGCAGCTACATCTAATCCTAGCAGAAATATCGTTTGTTGGATCATCACGACGACTGCAACAGCGGTGATGAAGCCTCGTAACAAGGCGCGACTCATCAAACTATCGAGGAAGCCAAGCCGGAAGATACCCAACGCCAAAGTAAACAGACCAACAAAGAACGCTGTCAAGGCTGCGATCGAAGCCGCTGCTGCAGGATCCAAAGATATTTTCTGACGTGCTATACCTGAGCCGACGATAAGCGAAACTGTTGCTTCAGGGCCAACCGATAGTTGTCTGCAGAGTATCATATTTTTGTGAGCAAGTGGTGGGACGATTCGCTGCAATGAATAAGCATTGTAGATATACATACGGTGACATGCCCAAGCATGCATAAACAATGGTAGATATGGTGACAGTGTACAAACCATGGATAGCCGGTAATCTGCACAGACCGGTTGCGTAGGACAATGCTTGAGGGATAAACAGTGCTGATATGCTCAATCCAGATGATATGTCTTGTTTAAGTTTATCTTTAGAGTATTCTGGCAACCACTGCAGAATTGGAATATAATAACGTGAGCGTGTTTTAAGGAGGTTCCAAGTAGATTCAGGGCCCCGCATGTCAATCTTGGCTGAAGGAACTATCAAAGGGGTTTATGGATCGACAGTCAGTGCTTTAATTATTCTTGCCGCGTAAGCACTGCCTTAAACTCACTTGGACTCGGTGAAGCCGTTGTACATCGAGAAGTAGGTCGACAAAGATAACTTTCTTCGTTTGAAACTGACAGATAACCTGGATGCTTTCTGTCTGTTGTTGCGTTCAAGTATGTTGTCTCATCATCGATATCTACGTCGCTTTGGAATGTGCTTGTCGAAACGGTGCCGTTGCTACCTACGCTACCGCTGTCATCAATGTAGATCGTTGGCTCCTTATGATCTACGGGCATGTTAACAAGTCTGATAACAATGATTTGATTTGTCAGAGGCACAACAACGCACATTCGTTCATGTAAGAAGATGAAATATATCGTGGCATGGGGATGAAAACGTCAGCAAGTAGGAAAGAAAAATCCAAACATATATTTTAGCCTTTTTAATATGCTTTTTTTTCTGGATCTGTCGGTTGATGCTTGATCGCCTTAGAAGCAGCTGTAGAAATATCTTGCGTCTCTTTCTATATTTATACAAGACAAGCATGTTTTCGGATTGACAACCCCCACCTAGGTTGGGCCCCAAATCCGCCCCTCGTGTCCTTTTTCTGCAGTTTATTTTCCAATATTGCCTTCGTCATTCGCTCATGTTTTTGCGATAAGGCTATCATTGTCAACCGGTCAAAACAAGTTGGCTCTTTGTTGGTCTACTATCAGGAGTGATTTACCAGGTTTTCTTTCAAGTGGCTTGAAGATCACTGCTTGCTGACTTGTATTCCTTGTCGAGCGGGCACAGCTGGGTTCTCCCTTAGACGGCGCTGGACTGAACTATCGCTTTTTTTCCCTTTCACACCCGGCAGTTGTTCAAAATTACGTCCCACAAGAGCGTCTCGATCCCTGTTCAGAAATCAAAATTATCCTTCATGGACATTTGCGGACCCGAAGATCTCAGTCCGCCGGCCACTCCTCCCACGTTCTTCGCAACGGCTGCATCATCAAGTGCTGCACAACCGTCTCCGTCAGAGCTCAGTCCTCGGCCTACGCAACGACACAGACTGTCACTAGTTGATCCGGCATTCGGTGGCAATCCGGCCGAGCTGGCTACTATTTTTAACGAAGAGCAGCTTGAGCATATTCGTCATTTGAAAACGTCATTTCAACAGCTCACCCCCCAGCAGCAACAGTTTCTACTTTTCGAAATTATAAACTGTTGCGATAGCTCACAACTGACATATCTCAACAGTCTCATTGCACCGCGCCTAAAGATAGATTTTTTGAAGGAGCTCCCGATCGAGATATCTTTGCATATCTTATCGTTCATTGACGATCCAAAGACCTTGGCGAGAGCTGCGTGCGTCTCCACCTTTTGGAACTCCCTGTTGCGGGACGAGGCAACGTGGAAGTCACTTTGCATGAAGCACCAATATCGTCGACGCAATTCGAGCATTTGCGGTGGGGAATTACTTGCGCCTCCCAGTAAACGCTTAAACTTTTCCTACCGAGAGTACTTTAAACGCAAATACAATATCGCAGCAGCCTGGGCACATGGCGGTCGGGTCAGTGTAGTCGAGGAAGGCTTTGGCGACGAGCTTGTGACACAACTTCAATTTGACGAGAAATACATTGTTGTTGGATGTGACAACCATCGTATCGAAATCTTTGATACCAAGACAACCCGAAAGATTCGAACTTTGGAAGGCCACGAAGGGGGTGTGTGGGCAATGCAGTTTAAGGGACCAGACAGGCATGATCCCAACTATGTACTCGTGTCTGGTGGCTGTGATCGGTAAATACATACGCTGCGTTTAGTCATGAAATAGGCTTGCTAATGTGCATGTTTTCTTGATCTTTTCTCTTTTTTACTCCAGCGATGTTCGTGTTTGGGACATGGAAACGGGTCGATTGCTGCACATCTTGCGTGGTCACACATCTACCGTGCGGTGTCTCAAAATGAGGGATAAGCGCATTGTAGTCACCGGTTCTAGGGATGCTACGATGCGTGTTTGGGATATCCAGCGAGGCACGCTGATGCATGTGCTTGGTGGTCACCAGGGAAGCGTGCGATGCTTAGAGATCTGTGGGAACATTGTGGCTTCAGGCTCGTACGATACGACTGCGCGACTTTGGGATTTGTATTCTGGACGGTGCTTGTTTGTCTTGATTGGACATTTGCAACAAATCTATTCCATTGCCTTTGACGGTCAACGGGTGGTAACAGGATCACTTGATTCCAATATTCGTGTGTGGTCGGCCGAGACAGGACAGTGTTTGGCAACGCTCCATGGTCATACTTCCCTGGTGGGACAACTGCAGCTTAGCGGAAGTACATTGGTGAGCGGAGGCTCGGACGGATGTCTTCGTGTCTGGGATCTCCAGCACTACGAATGCGTACAACAGATATCGGCACATGACAACTCTGTTACATCGCTCCAGTTTGACGACAGGCGGATGGTTAGCGCGGGCAACGATGGACGAACGAAACTCTGGGATATTAAACAGGGACGCCTAATCAGAAATCTGACAACACCTGCAAAGACAGTGTGGAAAATCCAATTCAACGACACAAAGGCAGTAATTCTGATGCAGCGTCGATCTGCAGAAGATCCAGATTTGAACAGGACGGTGATGGAAGTACATGACTTTGATACTGAATCCTCATCATCATCCTCATCCTCATCTTCATCATCCACTACTTCCCACTCCTCAGCACTACCCTCATCATCCTCCTCGACCAGCAGGATGGACACGGATTAATTGGTCGTATCAAAGGATTGGCTTCATACCTCTTTCATTATCCATTTTTCCTTCATCATTCATTGTTTCATGTTCCCTTCTTTCTCTCTGTTTAATGTAAAATTCCCTGCCCCTGCTTTTTGCTATCTGTTTAGGAGGAAAATCATACTGTATGTTTTTGAATTCCTTTTTTCCTTCGAATAATCCACATAGTTTTGAAGTATCTCCTGCATCCATGTTATCCCTGGCTTTTTGCAAGTATGTAGAAAATTAAGATCAAAATTGCACACTGGATGCATATCATGATCATCAAAGCCGGTATGTTAACTATGGCATAAAAATGTACTTGAATAAAATGCCCAAAATAAAAAATGTTGCTGTAACTGTGCATAGCAAGTTCTGTTTCAATTAATGGGAACTATTCATACTTTGTTGTTGCATCAAAATGCATCTGAACAAGCAGTCTGAAAATCGTCGGCAGTTGCTATAAAAACATTTGGATGGTAATGCAATATTTTTTGCAGTTTTCTACATATATGGAATATAAGTGATGAGCAAAAAACTTTGATGGTTGACTGAGGATCATGCATGAAGCTGCATACACATGTAGCAAAAGAACGATAGATGATTTGCAAAAAAGGGGGAGAATAAATATGTTTAGCTAGCGACATACTGCAATGTTGGAAAGTAGTAGCTGGGATGCTCGTTTGCGTGATTTGCCATCGACGATCTCCTTATTCTCCTCGCTTTCATCCTTTGTCTTGTGAAAGACTATGCGGAATTTTGAGGTGGAAATGGCCATCCTGGATTGCATCAACAACAAAATTGTCTCCCACCTAATCTGTGGGAGTCCACGTCTGCGCTGACAAAACCATCGTGGCTCGCATTCAAACTTGAGTGGCGAGATCCATCTTTCTCGGGTACCGCGTTGATGTTCTCGGATCATGTATATGAACCGTGCAGATGGTCCAAGAGATCTGTGATGGTGACCAGAATTATTAATATCCACGGAAAAGGATCGCGCAAATACGTCGTGCTCGTCCAGGGCAACCTTGTAAATAATGGGTTTTCGCAGTACTCTTGATGAAAATAGACAAAAGCTCTTCTTGTCGATGGGCATAAAGGTGAATCGAGTCGGTGCTGCCTGCGCCAAAATCATATCGACAGCGAATCGCCACCGTGACTCCTGATCAAAGAACAATCGCAATTTGATCTTTTGAAGTATTTTGGCGAGTACTTGGATACCGATGGTATATAGATTTTGGTTGACTTGGCACAGCGAAAGCAAGTCTGCAATGGATAGACTGAGCTATGCAGAACAAGATTTCGTTCGGTAAATCCAGTGCCGAGCGGCAAGATGTATTCCCTAACGAGTAGGAGGAGGCTTTGGGCTTAAGAAATGCAGGCATATCCCCATTCGAAGGAATTCCAGGAAATTGATAAGATCAAAATAAAAAGGGAGAGAGAGAGAGAGAAAGAGATCTTTTTCGCCAATGAGATCTTAAAGTAAAACGGTACTGACGTAAGGAAAACCCTTTTTTTTCTGCGACAGTAATGACCTATGCATTTGCCAAAGGTCGCATGAGCGCTTGTGTTACGAAAAAGCGTAAATCCGTGGGAGTACTTTAAGAGCGTGATTGGCTTCAACAATGTAAAAAAAAGAAGGGCATAAAGCAGTTCAAGGAAGGAAGGCGGAAGGAGGTATTATCAAAGTGGCCTGACAATCGGCAAATCTTGTTCCCTGGGTACCGAAGGGCGCTGTGTGGCCTGGCATAGCCTGCACAGCTTCGTTACGCCCACCCCCTTGGTCCCCTTTTAATATGCGTTCTTTAGGCACTACTGCTTTGCTCGCAATCCTTTGCATTGTCGCCACCACTCTCTATCTCACATACGACCGATCTGGACAGAGTACTGAGGTGCCTGTAACCTCGGCGGGCTCCGAGATGATTCCGGGGATCAAGCCGGATCTCAGCGGTGGCGTCATTTCAGGTCGACTCGCAAATGAGACGACAAGGTAAGACTATCAATATCGTACATAGTTGTAAGCTGCCAGAATACTGAGAAAGTGTGAACTTGCAGAGCAGAACTCGGTAGGGCAACCTGGAAGGTAAAAATAACTGAGAAGCAGCCAAGATTTTTAAATGTCATACAAAAGGGGATATTCAATCAAATTCTATGCTTATGTAGCTTTTACATACTATGGCAGCACAGTATCCAGAGAATCCAACAGAAGATGAACGAGATGCACTGAAAGGGTTTATTTTCCTGCTTTCCCGATTATATCCATGTGGTGAATGGTAAATGATCAAAGATGTAGTGTTGCTGTTAGAAAGTGAAAAGATGGAACTAAACTTCAACGTGATCTTTAGTGCAGAGCATTTTCAGTTGTTGCTAAAACAATATCCACCACAGACATCTTCACGTTTCGCAGCCTCGCAGTGGGCTTGTGCGATCCACAACAAGGTCAATGAACGGCTTGGCAAAGAGATTTTCAATTGCGCAGATATTGAAGAAAAGTACCCGTGCGGTTGCAACGATGAAAAGACAGAATAACAATACCCGTAACTTCTTTTGCAAGTACATCTACTAATAGAGCACTTTTAAACATTTGCTGGCTCTCTAAACCTAGTCGTTTGCATTTATTATTTGGCAACTATCTACGTTCCACTGTACAACACAGTTGTCCTGTTTCATCTGTGATCGAGAGAACGGTGTAAAGTGATCAGTAATCACGAGCAAAATCTTTGCATATAAGCGATTTAGCATGAAATCAGTGCTAACCGATAATCACAGTCAAAGTGAGTCTTTCTTTATTTCAAGGAAAAACATTTTCACCGACGCACTGAAACCAGCTTCCAATGTCTTGGTGATGGCAAGGGGGTACAGAGTTAGGACAGGAGGGCTTCCATCCCATCCAAGTTTTTTTTAAGAAGCACAATTTGGGCTCAGGCGATGCACTGCCAAGCTCGCTGTGGTCCCAATTGATGCCTTCTTGCAGGATTTTTCACCTTCTTTTCCGTAATGCTAGCTTCAAGCCCACCAGTTCTTTCATGTCGATAATGATGAGTGCCTTGTGCTGTATATACTCACAGATTTTGGCAGCTTGACCATTTGTAAACGGCTGTCACAGATTATTCAATTTTTAACGACTTCATCACTACTTCTTTCAATTCCTACAGACTTACCAGCTTCTTTGCTTCTTGATCATCGAGGCGGCACTTCTTGGCAATTTAGTCCGATATGAACCTTGCCTCGACTATCACCTTTACGTGGTGCATTACCAATGGATTCGGTGCAACTCGGAGCCTCCTCGTCGCAAATGGCCACCTATTCGCCATCAAACTCCTATGTCTTCTAACATGACAGGAGCAGAATTTAATCAACTGTTCCACGTATTTGCGATGTTTCGTCCCTCGGCAAATATCATCTTTTCGCAAACTCACAGTTTGCGGCATCGTATTGCTTTGTCCCATTGACTAGCACCATCCTTAGATCCATCTTGTATGCACCTCTCTTATCCTCCTGCTTCCGCATATTTCCTGCTTCTCCACTGAAAAGAAAGTTGAATTATTCGTCAAAGCTACCAGCCGAATTCTGTGTACTTAATGCTCTCAGTTTCACTGCTAACTTCCCGAAAATAATCGCCGGAAAATGCCTCTTTCGGACAATTGCCTTCAATTATTCATGAGTTCTTTCGAAATGCGTAAACAGAGTCGAGACTGCAAAAAGAAACAGTTAATGAACATGATATAGAAAATATCTTATATATTTGTTCTTACAATGCGAGTATGTTCGAAATATTCGAAGCTCGTAGTCAGTTTTCACCATTGGGTAGAGAATGCTACCGTAGTTGCCGGAATGGCCAGCATCGTCCTCACGCTCAACCTAGCAACACCAGTAAGTCATCGTGAATAAGCGGAACGTCATAGTTATACTTTAGTAATATGATAGTCGTCCTGAGCGGGTATAAACGTAACAATATATGCCAGAGAG
>KK100184.1:15007-31248 GCA_000611695.1 Rhizomucor miehei CAU432 | reverse complement strand
TTTAATATCACCCTCGGTTGAAACACCAACACAGCAACCACGACGACAGGACAGTTTAATTGCAACCACACTGAAAGATGGTTTATGTCACTTTGCTCTATACATACTCCATATTGTATGCTTAATCTACACAGCATGCTGTGCCTTGCGTAAATATATCAACTATCAAATCTCCAGCAGCAGTTTGTACAGCAATCATCAACCCGTCCGCTCCCAGATCCGCCACGACAAAGCACAGCTAACAAAAATACCACAACACTTGTCGTTCCTGCTGTCACAAGAACTCGCAAGCGAGCGTACTGCTCAGGAATGGGAGATGCTCATTCATGATATCTGCCTTGCAACATGCTGGGCATGGGAGTTTGGTATCAAGGAAGTATCCGTGTTTGACGCGTCCGGCGAGCTCCATGCCATGTCCATGGATATCTACAAGCAGCAATACAATACACTTTTGCAATGGATCAAATCATCATCATCATCATTATCATCACTCGACGCGACAATGATAGCAAAATCATGCCATGTAAGGTTTTCGAGAGAGAAGGAGAGACACCGAAGCAGCTTGGGAGAATTCACCATCTATTGGCTTTTTTTTGTTTCAGCCCTCAAATTTAGAATTATTACACCTCAAGACGGTCGACCTCAACTGGCCCAAGTCGCGCAAGACATTGCAAACCATTTGCAAACAGCCGGTGGATCCAGTGATAATATTGATATAGAAATGATCGACAAGTTTATACACAGTAAGTCGAAAAGAGAGAAAAAGGAATCACATATACTTGGCCTTATTCACCAATTCGCAACACACACAGAGGATAGCACTTCTGACCCTGATCTGATGCTTGTGTGCGACGGACTGCCACACAATTACATCTCATTGGATGGCTTTCCTCCTTGGCATATTCGACTCACTGAATTTCTGTAAGCAAGAATTTGTGATCGCATGAGTTATTCATTTTTAAATCGGTAACCAACCTCCCCTGCAGGAACGAGAGTACCAGTCATCGCATTGACTATGCGCTCATTTCACGGTGCCTTTATCGCTACTCCAAAGTCGAACAAAGATTTGGCCAGTAACCACCCATCCATTTTCATACCCCTCACCAACCAATTTCATTCTTTGTATCTACTTTTTTTTCTTTCGCTGGAAACTGGCAAATATATTCTAGACACGCAAACTGCCGTTTATCCTATAAATCCGCAATCACTCCAAGCCGTTCAAGGTATACTGTATCCATGTTTGCCAGCACATCATTCAGTCTCGCTGCAGGATCCAAACTATCCAATGTCGGCTGCTTGTAAAGACCGAGGAGCTATGGTAAAACCAAAAGGACGCATTATTCAGTGAGATAGGAAAGATGCATTGGAGAAGAGAGGGCAAAATCTACCTGCGGATCATTATTTGGAAGACGGTTGTTATTGTTTTGTACGCGGCACGTATCAACAATCATGTCTAATACCTTGCCAACGCGATAGTTCTGCAACAGTAAATGATGTTTGATCAATATCCTAGTATTTGCCGCGTTCAACTTTTGTCCAACAAACGCTACATGCCTTGTCAAAGAACATGGGTTGCTCTTCCATACGACTTTCCTTTGGAAACTCCACGTATAGATATAGGCGAGATGCAAGTGGGATTGAGGATGGTCCCTAACAGTGGTAATTTTTCTAATTAATAACCATCCGACAGAGAGAATGTAATCATGTTTTATTATTACTTTAGCTTTGGACTTCATTTTCATCCATTCCACCATACCACCCGACTTTTTCGTTGCTATCGCTTTCCTAGTTGTCGATGTTTTTGGTTGCTGGTTGCTGCTGTGGAATGTCTTGTTGAGCTTTTCGATTGCCATTCGACGTCTATCCTCCTTGATTTGCTCAGATGTCTTGAGAGACGAACAACCATGATCCACAGCGTGGCGGTGTCTATTTATAATGACCGTTTATTTTCGTATATCACTTGACAAGAGAGAAGATACTATCCACTCGGCCCTTACTTTAAACAGTAATTCTTCTGACATCCAGTGCAACGTACAGGTGTTAATGTCTTTTTCTGTTGCAATTCTCGACATCCTTCAAATGCGCATGCTCTGTCTTGCTGTTTTATGCTGGACGTTGAAGAAGATGAAACGAACACGTACTTTTTGCATCCTGCTTCTATGTGACGCGTAACCTTTGTGATATCTGTCAGACATTGATCTTATATACTCTTTTCAATACATACAGTTTCGTCAAGCGTCCAGCTTTCAGAGTCAGGCACCTTGATCATGTTTCCGCACTTGTCGCACCGAGCCACTTGCTTGTTTGCGCGCTCCATCTCTGAACAATCATGGTCTTTGGGAAGTCCATGAGATCCACTGAAACAAGAAAGCTGTCAAAAAGGAGAGAATGACGCATTGACATCCTCTTCACACTTTCAAACTTGCCAAAAGATTCCATGACAGAAGGGACAATTGAAGGGCAGAAAGTCTTTGCTCCAACAACACCTCTCTTCTGTTAACACAATGTCGCTGTCCCCACTCCTGTCTCATTCTACCTAGTGCGTTGCAAGTCGCGATGCTGCATTGTTTTCCAACATGAGGTAACTCCATTGCAAGATGATAAGGAAAAAAAGCAAAGTCTAAAGTTTCCTCCCCAACTTTATTAACAATTTTTTCATGCTGAAGGTGTTGCTGAGGATGATGATGAAGAAGAAGATGATGATGATGATGCGAGCTCCTGCTTCTTCTTTGCTCGTAAAATCTGTGCCTTGAGTTTCAATGCAAGTTCGCTGCAGAGGTTTTTATCTTTGGTGCCTAGCAAATATTGGTCCAAGCCGCCCTTCTTGTCGATAGTTCGAAGCACAGACGTGGTTACTCGAAGTTGAAGATATTGTTGCAAAGTCTCTGAATACAACTTTTTGTTCTGTACGTTGGGAAGCCATGTCCGTCGAGTCTTCTTCTTTGAAAAGGGGTTCTATTTGACACACAAGGAAGCTGTCAAAATCAACCAGAAACGGTAACGGAGGAATGACCGAAAGACTCATGCTTACATTGTTGCCAAACTGGATATGTTTGCCGCCAAACAGACCACGTTGTGCGCGCTTGAATGTGGCTCGTGCTAATGCATACGCTGGTCCAGCAGAAAGCATTTTGTTGTATGTAAAGGGGAGGGGGTCGAAAAGAGTAACAAATTGAAGCAAAGGCCAAAGTGCTGTGACTTACATGCAATGTAACGGATTTCGTGACGGCTCTGAGTCTCTCGTATGACAGATTGTCCCAGAGGCTGACAAACCGGTCAAAAGTCACTAATAACCGTGAATATTCTGTATTGATGAGAGAGAGGGAGGGGAATAGTCGAATGGAGCCAAGTAAAATGGACAGAAAAAAATAAAACGAGGAGGGAGAGGAAATAATGCGCGATTAAAAGCTGGACGATGGTCTTCAGGCAACCACTACAATGGCTTTCAAAGACGATTAGATAGGGTCTCTACCCTCTATCAGTAGCAAAGGTTAAGGCTGCATCGAGCCACTATTCAAATACTACAAGAAACTGGGGAAGAAACAAGCTCCTGTTCATTGCTGTTCTTGGTGATGGTTCAGCACCGTACACTGAGGGACGACCAAGAATGCGCAACAAATGACGGAACAAAAGGCTGGGAAAGTTTTCTTTATAAGAGGAAGGTTGGGTATGGACAAAAAAAGAAGGAGATATTGTAGCAGGGCATAATATAGAAATGGTAATAAAGACAACATAAGAATAAGGTTTGGAAAGAAAAAAAAGGGAGAAGGTGGAGTCTTGAACAAAGATATGAAATAAGAACCACCTTGGGTGGGAAAAGTAATAAATCTACGAAAGATAAAAGATTGGTATCTTTACTAGTTTACTCTTCTTGCAAAGTGCCCAACTCGTTACTTCGTCTCAGGGACGAAGAAGTGGTGCTGGTAGATCGACTCATGCTAGGTGCTGTCAATTTGGGCGACTCTGCCGAGCTTTTGGTATTGATACTGTCGTTGCTGTTATCATCTCCTGCAGATTCATCCGCGCTTGTCTTTGCTGACCAGCCGATACCACTCATACGACGCAAAGCCTTTGCCCACCCACTGTTGGACGTGCTGGTTGTAGACTGTGGTCTCTCGGAATCCTTGGAGGCAATAGAGCTGTGGCGACGAACGTTGCGATCTGTGGTGGAAATCTTGAGGTTATTAGCGTTATCCTGATCGTTCGCGGTATTCTTGTTATTGTTTCCGCCACCGTTCCAATATGAAATTGTTCGACGACGTTGGCGATTGGTTGAACTTTTGCCGAGCAGTGTGCTGGATAACGTCCTTGTAGGTGCTGGACCAGCAGCGGGTGCAGGCGGTGTTGACTTGCGTTGTTGAGAGGGTGTCTGATGAGAAGCATCCGGTTGCGGCTTGGGCGGTTTTGGTTGATCGATGCTAAGTACATCCTCCAACTGTTTGTTGTTGATAATCTTCATGAGAATCTTATTCATGTACAACTGCAATGCCCTGTTTGTATCCTGAAGCATCTTGTTTTCTTCCGAGAGTTCTAAGTGGAAATATAAAATAATTAGAACAGATCATGACCATCCAGCTCCATCGCATTGCTGAATTTAGCTTACTCAACACTGTCTTGTCCATCTCGCTTGCCTTTTGGCTTAGTTCCCAATCTGCGGTACCGACAGATGCAAGATTAAGCTCAGCAGCCAAATTGAGTCCATTGTTGCTGCTGGTAGTGCTGCTTGATTGTTTGAGACTGCGTCGTTTAAGTTCTTTGGGTGGACCTTCGCCAGAATTGGGTTCCTGATCCACCTAAAAATATATAAAGTACTTGGTATGAGCATCAAACCACGCGATACCTGAATTTCATGTGATTCTTTTTTCTGTTTTCTCCCTTTTTACCTGCATAATGGGGTTCATCATAAATTCGCCGCTGATCGTCTTTTCATGCAGTAAGATTTGATAACTTTCATTATCCTCCATCAAGGATCGGTTGACCTGCTTCACATTGGCAATCTCGAGTTCAAGGTGCTCCAACCGCAGCGACTGTTGCTGGTTCTGCGTCTGTTGCTCCTGGATCACAGACTTTTGTTTTTCGATCTCTGCTTTGAGGTCGCTTATCAACTTGTCTTGAGCTTTTATGGTGCGTTGCGCAATCTTCGCTTCTCGAGCATAGGACGAATCAATTGCTGCCAATTTTGGAGCACTTTCTTTAACTGAGAGGCTCTCTGCAGAGTTGCCGTTCACACCATTGGTAGTTGCTCCATTCTCATCTAGATATGATTTGTGAAACTTTGCCCATTTTAATCCAGGATAAGACAAACCAGTGCTTTACCAATGTCATTTAATGGATAGGTGGTGAATGGACTCATGGTGGTTCCGTTCATGGTAGTAGCAGTAACACTGCGGCGGCGAGGTGTGCGCGGAGTACGAGGTTCTCCCTGAGCAACACTAAGGGAGCGTACCTGGTTGTACAAATCTGCCTCCCGCTGTTGCCATCGCATTCGGTCGTTTTCAAAATTTTGTAGCTGTGACACACCCAAAAGCAAATTAATTATGCTGCTTTTTCTTTTTGACACATGTCAATCGGCATGCATATATATATATATGCATCTTACCTCCAAGGTTAGCCTCCTGTCTGCATCCTTCTTTGCCTTTGTCAGTTGCTGAATCTCTTTACGCAAGCTGGCGATATCTTGTTCTTGGGCATAAAGTTGTGTCTCCAAGCGTGCCTGTGTGTTGCCATAGTTACTGTTTTCCAGCTGCAGGGCTGCAACTTTCTTTTATGAAAGAGTCAATAACAACAGCCGCTGATATATATATATATATCTTCCTTCTGACCAACACTACTACAACCGCACCTTTCTCAAATATTCGTTATCAGTGCTGAGTTCACGTTGCTGCTCGTTACATTCATCAAGTTTCCCTCGAAGCTAAATAATTTGTTCCTGCCTTGTCAACAAACTGTCCAGCAAAAAGATACTTTGAAAAACACTGTACCGCCAAGTTGTCATTTTGCGCTTGCTCAATCTGTTGCTGCAGTACTTGAATCACGTTCTGAATCTCGCTACTGCCAGTCATAATCAAGGAGATGGGGTAGGTAGGTGTTTTTGCTTGTTCGTGAGTTTAGTCGCGCAGTATCAAGGCCGGTTCGAATTTTCAAGCAGAGAGTAGTGAATATAATAAATGAAAGTGTGGGGGAAATAGAAACTGTTCGGCACAATGGGAAGACTAATGAGTTTTGTCACAAAAAGTCTATCACAAGAAATGGCCCGAAATAAAAGAAAAGTGAGAGGTAAAGGTGGGGAAAGAGGAAAAGTAGAAAGAGAACGAAACGTCTCACTATTTTTTTTCCACCTTCGCTGGCCTTGGCCTGAAAAAGGCAAACATGTGTGCTGCCTCAAAGAAGGATTGTGCTACGCGAAATGTTTCTCTCGCTGTGGTGACCCATTTAAACTCAGTAATATTTAAGCTTGCTTTGCCCCCGGGGGCAAATAATGTGATTGTCCACCGATAAAGTTGACATTCTCCTCCATGACCGACTACTCTCATTTGCTTGCCACCAACTACAAAACTTTGGTCACTCAGTGGCTCCAGGAAGATATTCCCTCCTTTGACTATGGCGGTTACGTTGTAGGGGACCGAGATCAAGTGGCGATCTTGTATTGCAAAGCCGAAGGTGTCGTCGCAGGTATTCCCTTCTTTGATGAGGTCTTTAACCAATTGGGCTGCCGGTAAGCGAAATAAAGAAGAAGCAATAAATAATTCTTTGAAAAACGTTAACTTTGTTGTTGCTTATCAGTGTTGAATGGTCCGTAAAGGAAGGCGAATATTTGCACCCGAAGGGAAAACAAGAAGTTGCCAGGGTATACGGCAAAGCACGGCACATTCTTCTTGGAGAGCGTACAGCCCTCAACATCCTCTGTCGATGCAGTGGTATTGCCCTTCGGTAAAAAAAAGTGATTGATTGATCAGTTGATCATCAAGAGAGAAGTATTTACTCTGATTTATCACTATTGCAGAGCCCGAAAGGTGCATGATTTGCAGAAAGCAAAAGGCTTTAAAGGCGTGATTGCTGCAACACGCAAGACAACTCCAGGTATGTAAAAACATACTACTTTCTGAATTACAATAATACATCTACAACTGATTATACTATAGGTTTTCGACTGGTCGAAAAGTATGGAACTCTTGTTGGGGGCTTGGATACGCATCGTATGGATTTGTCATCGATGGTCATGCTCAAGGATAACCATATTTGGAGTTCAGGTGAAGAAAAGGACCGAGGCATAAACTGATACAATAGACGGACATCTTATCAAATCTTCATATACACACATATAGGATCCATTACGCAAGCCGTAAAGAACGCCCGGAATGTATGCGGTTTCGCTCTCAAAATTGAAGTCGAATGCCAGTCTGAAGAGGAAGCCGATGAAGCTATCGCTGCCGGCGCGGATGTTATTATGCTGGATAACTTTTCATGTGAACAACTCAAGAAGGCAGCAAAGAGTATCAAGCAGAGATGGGCAGAAAAGGGTGTCAATCATTTCTTAATTGAAAGCAGTGGTGGCATCACCTATGAGACATGCGCAGACTACTTCTGCGATGGTAAGAGAAACCCTTTCAACCAGTCATGGTGGTAACGCTGTAATAATGCTTGTCCCATTTTAGATATTGACATTCTTAGCATGAGCACGATTACGCAGGGCGTTCCTCACGTTGATTTCTCGCTAAAGATTGCACACTAGTACATAAAAAGTGTCTATGCTAAAGACTATAAAAATAGATTATCCGTTCGCAGTTCGTCATCCTGTAAACGCGTAAACATAAAAAGGATCATGTAATGTAGTGTATACAATGCATAACAACGAGGGATTTTGGCAGCAACCTAAGTTGTGATGGGCGCCAATTTTTTCTTTTAAGGAGAAGCAGCCATACATGCAGACTTCTGGCGGTTTCCGCGAATGTCAAACGATGCAGCACTGGTTAGTAAATCATGGCATGTTCTCACAAGCGATCGTGACACAGTTTACGTGAAATGCCACTTTGAAGAGAAGAGCTACTGTCTCCTCGTCACCGATTTGAAACAAGTGTGGACAGAAGAAGCGGACGTTTCAGTGTTAAAGACAAAGGCTCGAGAGTACGACTTGGCGCTGGAGACCGACGAACAGATCACGACGCTTGTCTCGCAGCTCAAAGGCTATCTAAACGACTTGCGGCAATGTACGTTTAAGCGCGTGCAAGACAGGATAGATTTGGACTACACTGAGTCCAGAGGATTCGCTGCGTTTTCATGGACTTTCCGTTGCAATCCCGTAACAGACGCGTCCGTCATTCTTTACCGACATGTTTTTGGACCCATGTTGGCTGTCATCCAGTCTTCACGGCATCCCATGAGGTTTGAAGATGGATCAACACTCAAGGACAATATTGAAAAGGTATAAATGATGACGGATCAAAGAGGGTAGTTCTAATACATTTTGGCTTAGATGATTTTGAAGGAAAAAAGGATACCACCACTCGGTAAAGACTGGCTCGATAGAATAGTCATTGCGGCGCGTGTTCTCGAAAATCCTGAAGAACATACAGGTATGTTCTGATGCAATCTTTCATTTCTGTCCTGTCCACGCCGTATTCAAACCTGTATATTTCAGTAGTGACATCAGAAAAACGAGAAAGGCCACTTTCGAGATCTGTATCACCCTCGGCTTCAAGTGTAAAAAAGGAGAAAGCTTCGGGTCCTACTCTGGAGTTATCGGTATGGATATATGCATTCAATGTAATGTGCAATTGTAAGCAAATCATCGTGCTGACACTTAGCAATAGGATACAGCTGAAGATCAAATGCAGCCACTACGCAAAGACGCGAAAAGAGAGCATAAAAGGAGGAGGGAAGTATAGATACCGATTTACCGATAGATACTTTTCTTTTGCAAAGAACCTTATAATCATATATATTCATTGTCCTACTTATCACGGCTGGATGCTTCTGAATGGATGCGGCGGCTTATCTTGTTTCAGACGCCATTCGAGAAATCTTTTTGCGAGCTTGCAAGAGAGGTGACACGAATAAGAAGCAAGATGGATCTGTCGCACAGTAGTAAGCAAATCATCCTTTTGCAGCCATTTGCTATGCAGGAGGTGTGGGAGCAACATGGACACTTACGCAAATCGAGGCCTTGTATATATCTATGTATACATTTTCATTATCCATGGGGATTCTTGTCTGCAGGATAGGACTTGTTAAATGTGATTGTGGCGATTGACACAGCCACGTGGCATTGTATATGATTTGCTTTCATCATCGAGTAGCTATCCAAACAGATACCCCAAATAACTCTTGTCATAGGGGGTCCTGATGACGCTTGTCAAAGTATTAATGTCCAGCACAGCCTCATGCATTAAAACGCACAAGCTTAATGGAGGATGTATTGGGCTGGGGACTGCGCCTCATGTGTGTGCTTTGTGTACCTGCAAACCTTGGAGTTTCCAAATGAGGAGCTTAAACACCCCACTTACCGGTCTTGGAAGAACCTGGGAAAAATACGAATCGAGACACTAAAATAACCTTCTCTCTCTCCCTCTTTCTCTCTTCAACCCCCACTCTTTTTCTTGCCATAACATGGGCGTTTCAATTACAAAGTCGACTTTCAGTTCAGCCGATTCAATAATAACGTTTGCACTCGTATGCGTCGAAGCAGTATTGATTTGTTTCCTTGAAGGCTTTGTTGTCCATAACCACCTTGCACTCGTCAGCAATTGTCAAGTCAACAACACACCGGCAGGTTCGATTCCTCGGATTAAACTATATCTCTAAAGTGCTTGTACTTATCACTCTTTTTTATCATCCAGCACAGTCCTTTCTGGGTGTCAGCGAGTCTGACTTGATCTACCATGGATTATTTATCGTTTCCCAGGCTTTTCAAGTGATTCTCTGCGTTGATGCGCTCTACCAGAAAAATACAGGTAACGCACAGGATCATGCTCGGATGAATCACAAGAAACTTATCTATCTGTTGTCCTCCGGCTAGCTCAACTGTGCACACTGGTAGCGTTTGGTTTGCTTGTCGTAGGTAAGAAGCGAGAATGGAAAGGGGAATCTTGTTTGATCTTTGCTAATTTTCTCTTGCAGTGTAAGGATATAGTCTCTTTGCTATTGTCGGAAATCCCATTGGCCTCACAGATGATTTCGGCTGCTATAGTTACGGCGGCATTCAGCTTCAGCAACACATGATTCTTGAAGCCCTTGGATGGTAAGAAAAGAGCATATGTCCTAAGAAACAATAATGTTTTAATGATATTAATGGCCGCGTGTATGTGCGTTTCAGCGGCGATGATTCTTTGTGGCACCCTGTAGATCCTCGCTGGGCACCAACCGAGGCAGGTCAAGAGGCAGCCATCACTTATTACCGCAGCAAGATGGAACCACTAGAGTACGCCATCATTGGACTTATTCCTGCATTTTTCTTGCTTCTTGCATTTTTCACTTGGCGATTACGCAAAGAATTCGCATGGGACAACTATCGCAACTTTTCCGCTGACATGCGGTAAAGTGTATACTTTTTGTTGTACATCACGCCAATTAAGGGAATGCTAACTGTATAATTTAGAGTTCGAAACGCGTTGATCTGCACTAGCGTCTTAGTTACACTTTTGAAACTGGACTTTTACTTTGTCTTCTCCTTTGCCGCCCAATTGATCCCATCGCAAAAACTCCAGTACGATGAAACGATTACAGAAACCGTTCTCGTGTTTGTACTCGGCGCGCTTGGATTGTCGATTGCATTACTGTCAGTCTATCGCGAAAACAAGTATAGCATGGGATTTTTTATCCTTATGGGAGTTGGTGCTATTGCATATCTCATTTATCGCCTCGTACGCATCTCCATCCCTCGGCCAGCTGATGCCGACCCTTACAATTTTACCCGCCGCTTCCTCATCTTCACCGTCGTAGTCGCTATGGCTCTGATCTTGATGACTATCGCCACTGCAGTCAGGTGCTTCCTTAACCTACATAATGGCATCTATGTATTCGCCCACAGAGCAGCTCAAAAGAAGGCTAATCCGAACCGGGGATTACCTATCGACCAAAGCTCAGAAGAATTCGACATTGCGCATCTCAGTAAAGGCAGCAGTACCGCCGACACAGAACATCAGCGTTTAACGTCTGGTCAGGGAATTCGCAGTAACCGCCAGCAAGCAAACGACATGTGGACAATCGAATAGTAAAGTTACCACCATTCATACAAATAGCCCATGCGTGTATCCCTGTTTCTATATTTCATTATCGACTCATTGTACGTACATCTACATTAGTGTCTTTTCTATAAAAATTACCGTGCTATTGTCATTCTGCGATTTAAAAACGACACCTTTTCATGTCACGCTCCTGATCTCTCATGTGAAACAACGTCAACACCATCGCGGCAAGAAGGATTACGCTCACAGACAATCACTGAATCAAATTACAGCATTGCTTTCGATACTGTTTTCTAGACCCCTGTCACGATTCTCGAATCTGGAGCACAGTTGTACTCGCTAAAGGCGCAACGCCAACAATCGGCAGGCTGAAGTGTGCGAATGCGAATTTGCCCTATGCATGTGTCTTTTAAACACTACAGACAGCAGCGTTGAAACTCTGAAGAGCATTTCACTCTGGTTCCAAAGAACTGGAGCTACGCAGAGGCTGACAATCCATGGATTACATTAACTGGGGTTGGGCTTACTAGAGCACGTTAACGTTTTCTCATACATACATATTTGCGATCGCAATATCAAAAGCAATATCTTTATTATAAAAGGATGCCCAAAAGTAACATAACGGTTACAGATGGCGACGACAAATAAGGAATGTAAATATGATATAAGGGGAGGTTGCAAAAGAAGAAAGGTGAACGGCGAGGTACTGTGTTTGATGAAGCGATAAGGAAGGCAGCAAGCATAAAGATACAGGACATCAGAAGAAAAATCGTTCGTAAGCACAAACCAGA
Organism: Rhizomucor miehei CAU432; assembly: GCA_000611695.1. Lineage (NCBI taxonomy): Eukaryota > Fungi > Mucoromycota > Mucoromycetes > Mucorales > Lichtheimiaceae > Rhizomucor > Rhizomucor miehei. The sequence continues at coordinate 19,274 of KK100184.1, read as the reverse complement.
TCAGGTGGACAAGATCAACATGGTTATCGAAAGAAATCGACAACAGTTATTGGAGGCCAAAAGATTGTCAAGGGGAGTAAACGAAATAGCGGACGGCGAGGTCGGTTTTCCACAAGAAGAAACGGGCAAGCATTACCACAGCAAAAATTCAAGAAATTTGAACCCATTCAAGGATGTTAGTCAATCAAGAATGGGAACAACCATTTAAAAGGATCTTGAATGGAGAGTCGAAACGACAGTACAAAGGAAGGAGACATTTCACTTTTGAACGCTTCCGACATGCAAACTTTTCTTGTCCCGATGAAGGATATCCTGCGAAAAGATTTGCCAACTGAAGACAGGCCACTCGTCAAAGAAACTCTACAAGACTTGTCGACGGTCGTCACTGGAAGCGTGCAGGAAGTACAAGCCGTAACCAGAGCTCTAATGTTATCATGCTGTTCAAAATGGTCAACGCTCCAGGAGGACGAAATGCTTGACGTAAAAGACATGATTCCCAAGAATGGATTGCGAAAAAGTAGCTCCTCGAATTGCTAAAATACAAGCTACCACAAATGCTGGAATACCCTGAAGCCAAACGACTCTTCAATCAAATTCAAATCCAGCATCTGCAGAGCATTTACCTTGAAATCCAACGAAAAAGCGAATGGGCTGAAGTCGACAGAAAGTGCACAAACCCCTGGATCTCAACTTTTCTACGAAAGCGCCACCCAGATTGTCAAATACTTTGTCACTCGCGGCGCAACAATTGGCAACCAACTTAAAATAAAATATGTGGAACAAGCAACACAGTTTCAAGTATTGCCTCATGAAATGCATCCTGTTCTATTGCGCTTATACCTGGCTCCTAGAAGGGAGAACAAGTACCATGAACAACGTCACAACGGTGCGAGAAAGAGGGCAGGAAAATGCGAGCAAAAGACGGCTATAAACAACCACAGGCAGCTATTACATCGATTTAGGAAGACGTAAAGAAAACTTGAAGGAAGGATTGAATACGCAACTGGAATCGAGAAGGATAAATTCAAAAGTGTGGTGAGCCATACCACATTTAACTAACATAAAAGTACACCATAGTCAACTCCTGATACACGCACTGTATGCAACGTGGTACACACATAGCACAGCGGTATATTTTCATCTAGCACAACATTAACACCGCTTCCACCATACTACCTACCTAGAGAAGTTCTGATGACAAACTTAAAGCGTGTTATGAAAGGGCATGGCTCACGAATTCAGAATAAACAACACTTTCACAATACGTCTCTTTTTCTTTCTCTTGATTGTTCATTACAGAAAGAAAACTTGACAACAATTGTCAACGCGCCGAGGCGGTATATAATCGACAAGAAGGAGTGACAAGATGCAGGTTGACAAGTCAGACGTGGATGACACGACAATGGAAACTCTTACTGGATTCGCCATCAAGATGGATGCGTTCATGGGGGGAAGAAGTTGGTAGTACAGAGTCAGATATTGAAGACAATGCAGAAGGCTCGACTGCACAGGATATTAACCAATTGCAGCAGCAAGACAGAAGCTCCAAAGGTATCAAGTCTCTATATCGCTTTCGACAAGTGGATTACCAGAGACGTATACGGAAGACGAGTTCATGAACGATTGAAAATTCTTCGGTGCTCAGCCACCACTTACGGGGCCGAATTGCAGGGTATATTCGATCATGATGCCTTTTGTACCCAAGAAGTCGCACCGAGAATGATAACATATTAATCACCGCTTGTGCTTCTTTTGCAATTACATATTACGCATCACCGATTATGCAGCTTTTACAAGGGATATATATCCATCATCCAGTGCAGCAAAAATAATCTTTGTGTAAGTTGACGCGGGGACTATCTACGAAGGTCTTGCAGGCCCAGAGAATTATATCACAATATTTGATCAAAGCAACATCCGAATTTCATCGGTAGAGTCTGCAAGGATGCGATCCGCGAAAATTTCGGTATTCGCTTCATTCTACGACATCGATCGCATCCGAGACTAGGGTCCTCTCAGTTATCAGTATTTCTTATTGTCGTATTCTACAATCAAGCACCAATAACAAAGACCCGGATAAGCGATAATGAGGTTTAATGACAAAGCAATTGTACCTGCCGACATCTGAATCAACCGTAGACTCGATCATTGGACATTCGTTGTAAAACTTTTATTCTCCGGGGATACCGCTAAAGCTATAAAAGCAGACATGAGAGAAAAGAATAAAAAGCATCCAGGAGTCTCAACATAATTCGTTGTTATCTGCCTCTCTATTACACTTACCAAGTCTTACACGACCCGGATTGGACTGGGGGGATTCAGACGAAGGAATTCGGATCCAGATACCGCACGGATTGCGTCGTGGCTATCCGGATATCCGAGTATATCCGAATGAGCTTTTCCCAATAAGTCGGAAGCACAAATACGGAGGTCAGCATTGCAAAGTTTTCGATATTGCATAGCGTCATTCAGTAACGCAGAAACCGTCATTGAAGTCAAAACTGGATAAACTCTAAGAAATCTCTGCGTCAGTTGGTTCGCGAATTCACTGAAGACGATGACGATGACGTGAACAGTATGCGTTGTACGCTGTGTTTCATCGTGGGTTATGCGCTCACTTACAAAGCCTGTAGACCAATACTGTAACCAGGCGACTGGGTTATCTTTTCCCTCCACTTGCCAATTTACATAGAGCAGAGAGAGGAAATACGTCAAGTATTCTTCCATATTAGCGCTTGCTGAGTGCGCTATAGATAACAGATGGGCCACTGGCAGAGCGTATACGACTAACTTGAAAAGCTTGTAGTGAAGAAAAGCATTTTGACGAAGTGGGACAATATTCGAAAGCACTACGAGGAGAAAACAGTAACTGGAATTGAATGTTGTTAGACGTATAGAATAAAACGTTGTACTATGTATTGACTCTCGCCTTCACTTTGCTAAGGCTCGGACTTGGAACGGGACAGCTGGGCGATTCAACTGTCCCTGCCCGGTCTGAGCATTAGTTCAGACGAGCATTGGAAGCACGTGCGTAGGTGTCTAGGTTAGGGATTGGCAAAATATTCGTTCATTCGTATTCGTATTCGAATATTCACATTCGTGACGAATACGAACGAACGAGTACGATGTACGAATAAGAATGGAAAACCGGCAGACGAATACGAATACTCGAAGTCCATTTGTCACTTGTTCGAATAATTCGTCCGGTCGTGAGTGACAGCGTAATGACTAATGAGCTATGGTCATGGCAAGGTGGCGAATGCGGGGTCGATACGACGCTTATTTTGAAACGTTAAGTTTGCACTTTGAAGGTAAAAGCAATGAGACAGCAATTTCTGAAATAAAATTCTTGTTGTTCATTGGAGTGAACTAAACTGGCTAGTAAGAGTTTTAATCAGAGGTACCATTGTAAAGCTGTGCTTCGATGTCGTGACAGATGGTGATGAGTGAAGGTGTATTCGTTGAAGCTGAATGCCAGAGGTTAGGATATTGTGTTCCTGCTTCTTTCCTATAAGCTGTAATCTGGAACACAGACGAACAATTCGAAAGTTAATTAGGAAAGAGCATAACATGTTTTAGTAAAAAAAAAGCCAATATCTTCGTGAGCCTCACAGTGTGTGTAATAATTTGCGTCTTGAGTCTTAGGTTTCCAATTTGTACGTTCCAAGTGGTCCAACACACCGTAAAAAATAAGCAAGGAAGCAAGAGACAAACTCAAATGCGTATTCCGTCCATGACTAAAGGAATTGAAGTACCATGATAACAGTCGAAGGGAGTAAAAAGCGTTGCTGATTTAGGTGCGAAAGGCAACAGGACCTTCTTGACTGGAAGACAAGAAAAGCCTAGGACAGTTGTCTGAAAAGCATTGCTGAACGGAAGTCAATCCTGCGTGTCTACTGGTGCGAGTGCAGGAGCTCTGCTGCATTGATTCTGTAGCTTGTAAGCTTCAGATGACATGAAAGATGCAAGGGAATTGTCGCGTGAAAGGAAACCGGGTCAAGTCGAAAGCTGTAGCTTCGTGTGCACCGACTTCAGTGATAAAGCCCACAAGTTTACGTGCCTAAAGGTTACGCTGATGAATAGTCCTTTGCTATGATGACGTCGGAAAGGTGCATAGCATAACATTGTGGAACCTGGCTATGTCGACCGTGAGGAGTTGACTTCTTTTTGAGCTAAGATTACCTGCCCATGTGGAAGCTAGTCTGATAGGATGACGATCGACAAAGCGGAACCTAGTCGGGAAGAGCATAAGCTCAAAAAGGGAAGC